>BLSH010295455.1:857264-872760 GCA_018402905.1 Glandirana rugosa
TATATATATATATATATATATATATATATATATATATATATATATATATATAGGTGCCAACCAATAGATTGCATTTGTCAACAGTCTTCTAGTTTGCTCATATTTATTACCTAGTATCTCAATAAGCAGACCTGTACTCAGAATGGTCTCAATATAGTAGTCATATATAAGCTTGAAGTGAACTTGTCATGTCTACCAAAGACTTTTACCAACATTATTGGTTAAGTGCTGCCAACTTGTAGGACCGACATGTACCTACACTGTTCTTCAAATCAGTTGTTTTATCTCTGGAGAGGACGCAGGATCGTGGACTTAAGCTGTAGAGGGTACTTCCACTTCACTACAAACTGAGATTAAGAAAGTAATTCTACTGTTAAATGCCAGAATCTTGATTGCCTGTAAATTTGGAATATTCTAGCTTCTGTAGGTCAATTGTATCTGACTACATTTTTACACATTTGCTGTTCCATATTTTAAGCATGCTACAGATGCTACTCTTTTTTAAGCCAAGCTGAAGACAAAAGGTAAACTATAAATTGCTCATTCAAAATTGGTGCCAAAATATGGTGTAGTTTCCGTCTGCGAAAATCGTACTGTTCCGTAACACCACATTCAGTCTATAGGCATTTCTCTAGCATGCAAATTAAATGATTAGTGATTTCTAAAGCATATACTCTAAATATGAGTGTAATGTGTCACATGCTCCAAGAGGTGAACTTTCAGTTAAGATTTTGTAAATAATGAGTTTGAATGACTTAAAAGTTGAACGAAAGTCAAAACTTTTTTGTTTATTATATTTGGTTGAGAAGTGAGGGTTGAAACCTGTCAGATTTTTATTTTTTTTTTGCCATCTGTGCCCGAGATTTCCTCTCATTTCATGTCTGATAGCCAAAACAGGAAGTGAGAGGAAACCTCTACAAAGTGAGGGAGTCCCTGGTTGTGCTGATAACTAAATGTCCCCATTGGATGTTTTTTCTTCTATTCCTGTTCTGGTGACAACTCACAATTTTCTCACTCTTATATCAGTCACTAGGACAAATAGAGAGGGTGAATCTCCCTAATTGTGGCTAAGACAGCAATTTTAACCTGACAGGTGTTCTATCCTCTCTCCACTATGTCCAAAACAAAACACAGCCTTTAGTTATACTTTAACCCCTCCAGATCTGCGCTATTGCCAAAGTACGGCTCCAGCGCGGATCTGAAATGCCGGGACGATGTTCATGGACGTCGTCCCCTGTGCATGCTCCCGGCATGCCCCCTGGCATGCCCGTGGGTCGGGCGGACTCAATGTCCGCTCGAGACTCGCGATCGCCTGACAGACCTGCAGAACGGGGAACCACCGATGTAAATGGTTCTCCGTTATGTTACAGGGGACATACCAGATCTACTGATCCCTGTCACTGGGATCAGTTAGATCTGTTATGTCCCGGCCAGCTCGCCCCCCCACACAGTCAGAACACACCCAGGGAACACTGTTAACCCCTTCACTGCCCCTGCAGGTTAACCCCTTCCCTGCCAATGACATTTACACAGTAATCAGTGGATATTTAAATTTCTGATCGCTGTATAAATGTCATTGGTCCCAAAAATGTGTAAAAAATGTCCGACATTTCCGCTGCAATATCGCAGTCCCGATAAAAATCGCAGATCACCGCCATTACTAGTAAAAAAAATAAAAAATAATAAAAACGCCATAAATCAATTCCCATAGTTTGTAGACGCGATAACTTTTGCGCAAACCAATCATTACCAAAAATATGTAGAAGAATATATATCGGCCAAAACCGATGAATAATTTTTTATTTTTTTTTGGATTTGTATTTTAGCAAAGAGTAAAAAATATTGTTCTTTTTTGCAGAATTGTCGCTCTTTTTTTGTTTATAGCGGCGATCAGAAATGATGCAAAGTTGATCAAATACCACCAAAAGAAAGCTCTATTTGTGGGGGGAAAAAAAGGATGCAAATTTTGTTTGGGTACAACGTCGCACGACCGTGCAATTGTCATTCAAAATGCGACAGCGCTGAAAGCCAAAAATTGGTCTGGGCAGGAGGGGGGTTTAAGTGCCCAGTAAGGAAGTGGTTAAAATGGCATGCCTGTATTCATATACACAACTGAAAATGGTAAACACATAGATTTTGTTTAATGATGTACACAATTGAAAAAAACATTGCCAGGCTTTTTTAAAGAAGCAGTGCAATGAGCAATAATTATGTGCAAAAATCACCCACATCAAGCATAATGCTCTTTGCATCATTGAACATGCCAAGCGGTGCTGACCTCAGCAGTTAATCAGCAACCGCCCCCCCCCCCCCCCAAAATAAATAAATAGATCCAATTAGGCACCTCCCACCATCTACAATACCTAGTGCATCTGCACATAGTATCACATACATGGGAACATCAAGTATTGCTATTTTGTGCAACATAAAACAAAGCCTTTGTTTCACAAGCAGCTCAGCAATCAAAATATCGAGACTCATAATTAAAATGTCTTAATTCCAACAAAAAAATGTAAGTCTGGTTCCCAGCTATTTTATCATTTGACTTTCAGCTTTGCAGGAGATTAGCAAACCTTCTTGAAGTAATTAGATTTCAGCTTAAGACCTTTTCTTCAGTTCAAACTCAAGGAGGGTGGGGGAGAAGCCAACAGCTTCCCAAAAACTGGGAGGTAGACAAACACACAGAACTTCTGCAAAGCCTTCTACATTTCAGGGAATATTCACCAGCATTTTATGATGTGTGCAACAAGAGTTTATTGTACATAATTTGGCGTATTTGAGAGAAAACAGTGGCAATGTTGTAATCCATAAATCCCCTTTCAAACGTTTAGCAATAGCAAAAAAAGAAAAAACTCAAAAGAATGTGTACCTTACAAATACTTTAGCTTTTTTATTATGCCCTAGGACAGTGGTTCTCAACTCCTGTCCTCAGGACCCACTAACAGGCCAGGTTTGCAGGATAACTGAAATACATCACAGGTGATATTATTTGCTGCTCAGTGATTGCAGTATTCTAGTCTGCAGCTCCCCAAGGTAATACTTAAAATCTGGCCTGTTGGTGGGTCCCGAGGACCTGAGTTGAGAACCACTGGCCTAGGACAATAAGCAACTTTGCAGATATAACCTGCCTTTCTCTATGCTTTAAAACCTGCCACTGCCAAACCAAGCAAAAATAATATTGCTTTGTGTATATTCATACTGTCTGCAATCCACACAGTATGATGTAGATATAAACATGACTAACGACCAGGATTTAGAACAAGAAAAGGATCAGGAATCCCTCTACATGTGCATTTTGATTTCCCACAACTGGTTACTTGGAATAAAACAAGATGGAAGATTGGGCAGGGCATACATCTCATTGCCAAGCTGCCCAGCTTATTGTAAAGTTACCATTCATTCACATTCCCTGGGGACAGTCCCTATTGTCAAGGTTCTGTACCTGGCATTGTCCCCAGGAGTAGTGTAGATTAAACATTGCAGTGCCCAGGCTCCAACTCAAGTGACACTACATTGCTAGATCAGCCTGCATAGTAGGGTTGCCACATCATCCCTTTAATCCAGGACGCATATTAATTACACAGGTTCTGTGGCTGATTAAGGTGGTAATTAAACTCACTTGGAGCCTTATCTGCATTAAATCAGTTTCAGAACCTGTATAATTCATATGTGTCCTGGATTAAAGGGATGATGTGGCAACCCTACTGCATAGTGATCCATGTTGCTGTGTATGCACAAGCCACTCCATTTTTGATTGAGGCTTAAGCAGTGTGACTTGAGTTAAAGCCTAAGCACTACCATGTCTGCCGTACATTGCCTGGCTCCCAGGGATGATGCTGGGGAAGACTGTGAAACATAAGTGGGAAGGCGATGAAGTCAGACACCAGACATGGTGCACCCCCGACACAATTTGTGAGTTACTTTCTCCTGACCTGAGCCCCTGAACTCTGTGTGTTACTTAATCCTGACTCCTGTACTCTATTGCTTTACACTCTCTTGACCTACAGCAGCATAGGCTCAGGTTATATTTAACTATATTCCTTTAAGCCTTGCCACTGCTAACACAATTTGGCCACACCCACAATTTGCCACAACATGCCATTTCAGTACCCTTTACATGGTGCCCACGGTATTTTCGCTTTGTACCTACAATGTCGGTTTCTTTCTCAAATGTCTGTGACCAATTGCTTCAGGGCATATTAAAAATGGGGGTATGATTGTAGGAGTGGCTAAAAATGAGGGTGTTGTTTTGTGAGTGTGGCCAGTAGGCCATCCCTAGATTTTATTTAGAGAATCTGATAACCTTAGCTTACTAGGCAGTGATATAAAATTATGTAGAAACACTTGTTTGATTAAGCTTTTGAAGATAAAATTCCCAACAAACCCCAGGTCGCTATATTGTCAATGCTGCCAGGCTGCTATAAACAAATAGCGTAAAACACAGTTAGGCATTTCACACCACTGTAATCACAAGACACTGGCGTCAGGTCAAAGCACCATCGCTGGCTGAATGGACTTGTGAAAAAGATAAAATTGATGTGGAACCTATGATTGCGTAGGATGGGGATACAACAGAATCCTACAATCTTATGTGGACAGTGCGGTCTCATTTCAGGTACTCCTCTGAGTTTGACTCATTCATCTTAAAGCTTAATCACTTTGGATAACCTCCCATTGGCTTCCTCTCTTTTTTTTTCCCGCCTTCTCTATTTTTCCCCCCTTCTACTCTCTCTCTAATTTGCCCCTTCCTCTTTCCTCCTTATCTCCTCGCTAAAAGAATGGCCATACTACGTATTACCTACAAGACCATATCTTACGTTATGTAGGGTGGGCCCCTCATTTTTCAAGTACCCTTTCCTTTTCAGTTGATATTGTATCTGCCACTGTTTATTGGTTATAAACCACCTAAAAGGTCTTGATAATGTACCTTATATGCATGTTCTGCTAATAATGTGTAACACTAGCTTTCAATCTGCATTTATACTCCAGAGCTGTCAATATTTGATCATATTTCCCTAAGCAAGATCTGTCTCTGTTTTGTAGGCATATATTGTTTTCATTCTTCTAATAAAACTTAATTAAATATAAAGTATGTATAAATAAATGATTTTAAGTGAAATTTAGTGCTTTCATTACCCTTTTAAAGTATGGGTCATACAATGCACTGTAAAAAAATGCCAATCTGTGACAATGTATTACACACATGCAAACAACTTATGCTTTTTACATCCTTGAATACTTGTCCCTGAAGCCCTTCCTCCTTACTAACCATGAGGATGACTATGGATGAGAGGGAACAGGACCCTCTGGAATAAAAGTACAGCCTAGACTTAATGTGCCAATCAATTGATAGAGGCTTTAATGGGTAAGGCAAGCAGAGTACAAAGTACTTTGCTGGGCTGACCAGCATCACATGATGCATTACCAAACCAAGTTTCTTCACAGGCTGCCAGGAGTGCAATTGTAAAAGTACTGTAAAGTTTAACCACTTGAAGACCAGACCAGAAAATGGTCTATGGTGACATTGTACTGCTGTGACTATTGATCAGAGACACTGACTGCTGCACTGGCATAGAGTGTAATCAGTGTCTCTGATTAATAGACACAGCAGTACAATGATATATATGTATGATGGGTGGCAAGTGGTCAACATGGCCATCAAATGATATTCATTTTCAAGAAGCTACCACATTGTAATTTTCCCTGTTCAAAATGTATGCTCAGTTGCCCTATGCCCTACACTCAAAAAAGCACATAAGCTTTTCTGTGAGCGTTTTTTTGGTCCCATGGACTTCAAAGGGAGAACCTATAAACATGTGTTATGCAAATTTTTGAATGTGTTTTTACACCTGAATAACTCCTATCTTCCTAAAGAACTGGTATCCTTCCCTTGCCCAGCCCAGGAAACAAACTCCTGAAGCTTGATAAATGTGCAAAAAGGTCTGCAAAACACTGGTACTATGGTTGTAATACATCTGAAAAATACCTGTAATATCCCCCAAAAATGCTTGAATAAGCTCTGCTCAAGTGTAAATGCAGACTCCACACCCTTACAGCCTTCTAATCTGTTATGTAAACACAAAGCAGGAGCTCTGGGAAAAAAGAACTTCAGTACTTATGCTGTGAGCTTTGAGGAGCAATTGCTCCACTGTGCCTGCAGCTACATATATACAGTAGGTCAGCAAGAGCTTGCATTATGCGGGCATGTGCCCAGACTATAGAAAGTAAAGTATTCACGCATTCTTAAAAAGCAGTAAAGGAGCTTTCAATTGGTAAACAATTCTCAAAGTTTCTCTAATTTCACAAGAAAGATTTGAGGTTTTTAAACAGTGTGCAGGGTCCCCCACCAATTCAGGCCCTTTGGGTATAGTTTGGGTGGGCCTCATGCCAAAAATGCAAACGAAAAAAAATTGCCCCCCCAATCCATACCAGACATTTAAGGTTCTAGTACAGTTTTTATTTTTTGGGGGGGGGGGGGGGCTCTCAGCATAAAAAAATGGTGTGAGGTCCCCTCCAATCCATATTAGGCTTAGGTCTGGTATGGATTGGGGAAACACTTCAAGTCAGCAGTAATTTTTTAAAAATGGTGTGAGGTCCCCCCAAAATCCATACCAAGACCCTTATCTGAGCATGAAGCCTGGCAGGGCAGGAAAGGAAGAGGGGGGGGGGGTTGGCAAAAGTGCTGCAGGTACTGGCTCCTAACAACGAATGCAAAAAAGCCAGTTTATCCGTTAAGGTCCGGTTTTGTTTTTATGAACGGAGCAGAAATATAGACTTTTTCCATATAAAAAAACAGACCAGAGTGGATGCAGGTGTAAACACATGTGACTGGATGATCATCTGCTTACATCCACTTGCGCATAGGAATGCATCGTTGTCTGTTTTTTATCCGTCAACGGATGGATGTAAGAATGCCCGTGTGAAAGGGACCTAACAGCTTAGAAACACCCGCAGTGTGTTCACATTAGAAGGCTGGCTCCCGTGAACGTTTCAATCTCTCCACAATGTGTAAAGCTACAAAGGGATCGAGGACTTTTAAAGTTTTAAAGAAAGTGCTTTTACTGTGCGTTCAGAATATTTAAATACTTTAGTATGCATAGTCTGGGAACGGGTTCACTTAAAGTAGAATTAAAGGCAATTTTTTTTTTACTCCTGGATAAAGTAAAGCTTAGTACATACCACTAGTTTTTTTTTTTTTTCCGTTCAACCCAAAAAACGGACAATTTGATGTTAGTACAGCGATCTCCCCTGCTGTTCTGTTGTGTTGTGTTCTGACAGGGGGTAAGCTAATCCCTAACACCCGAAGAATCTGGTCAGCTGCTGGTTTTCCAGCATGCTCCAGCTGGACCGGCTGCAATACACACAGGCCAAATGTCGGCTGGCTTTTATTAAAACGGCTGATGTCGCACGATATTTGGCCTGTGTGTAGTTGTGTACTAGGCTTTAGGGAGAGTTATAATCCCTGTCAGTTTGAGGTGTAATGCATGTCTGTTGGCACGACGTGTTGGGGTGCTCTTGAGAATGAATAGCACCACAGTTCACAGATATGCAAAATGTACATTTCCACATGTTGCAGTAACATGAGTACTAACATACGTGTTAACCCTCCCTGAGGGAGAAAGAGCTGGTGGTGATTCAACTCATCTGAAGCTAATTCACTGTAAAATGCCAGTTTTGGATACAGTCACACATTAAATGCCTGACATTAGAATTATACTGCAAGTACAGTACAGCAATATCAGCTTGCTTTGCTTTAAATTGCGAAAAATAAATATAAGGCATTCCTGTGCTTGGAAATGATGAGCACATATGAACGTTTTTCAGTTTCAGTCTTAATCTGATCGCTAAATCAAATGGTTTATGCTATTTACAGTGCAAATTTTTTATTCAGTTATTGGCATTTACAGAAAATACTGGTACAAATACTACAAGCAATATATATTTTTTAATGTACATTTCCAGCAGACACTGATGTACTGTAACAAGATGTCTGCAGGATATGAAGGTCACCAAGATGTTTTGGTGACATCATCACAAGGAATCCGAAAGGGAATCCACTCATACTCTGCAGGCTGTAAAATCATTGCAGCCTTTTCCCTGTGGAGCATTTAATGAATAGTGTGTTTTATAAATGCAATTATTGTGTTTTTAATTGAAAACACACAGTGCGAATCCACTCAAGTCAAAAATCCAGTCACTTTAATTTGAACAATCTAAGATTTATTGATTATTTTTTTCCCCCTTCATTTGCATCATGAATGTATTTTTAACCATTTCAAGGCCCAAGAGACTGGAAATTAATATTAATTTATATTTAGCCAATTATAAGCGGTACATTAAAAAATGTAGCCTACAGCAGGTGGTTATGAAATGTATTTTTGCAAATGTTACTGTAAGGAGTCTTGGGTAGGTGCCTGTAGTGAGGCTGTTTGTCAACATGATTATAAACAGGTGCCAACTATTTGCTTATTGGAAGAAATAGAGAGAAGCCCAAGAATGTTATTGCCTTCTTTTTTAAAGGGGAGAGTTAAAGGAGCACTCCATTTTTGGTTGGAAAACAGACATATACATAACTGTTAGAGCTGATGTTTAGTTAACAATGATTTTTAGCTCTACAGATTTAGAAACATAATTTACCTGTAGTAAATGTCCCACATTGTGCAGGCAGCTGGATCATGGAGACATCACTGCAGGGATGACAGTCCTCTTCCTAGCTCTGAACTTCAGTCACTGTATTGGTTAATAGCTCCAGGTTTGTGGGCTGAATTCAAGAGAAAAGCTTCAGACGGGGATCTATTCTCTCCTCCCTCCTCTTCCATTGAGAATAGTTTGTTCATTGCTTTTACTGCATGAACATGATTCTGAATGGGAGAGAGAAATCTGCAATTCATCCCTCTCCCCTTTTCAGAAACCGTGTTACCTGCAGTGAAAGCAATACAAGAACAATTCACAATGAATGAGGAAGGATGGAGAAGGGAGCAGGTCCCCGTATTGAGATTATTTTATTAAGTTCAGCCTGGAGACCCAGAGCTATTAACCATTATAGTGACAGAAGAGCCAGGAAGAGGACTGGCATGCCTGCACAGAAGATTTCTCCAGGATCCAGCAGCTTGCATGACGTGGAACGTACTTAACTACAAGTAAGTTAGGTCTCTAAAGCTGTAAGACTAAAATTCAGTTCTAGCTAAACTTCAGCTTCGAACAAGCCAGCTCACTCCTGGCGGGTCCCGGCATCTAGAAAGCCCACCCTAGCACATTTCAATGCATGTAACAAGGAAGCTGCATACCAAGATCAGCCAGAGCTCAAGATCAATGAAAAAGCTGCTTCAGTCTGGCTCTTCCCTTTGCTTTTCAGTTTGTAGCCAGTGATGAGTTCCAAAAACCCTTTCCCAAAAGCAAAACTCACACTATCCAATCATGTGATTTAGCCACATGAACAGAGCGAAACGGGTACGATGAACAAGCATGGAGAGGGGTGTCTGTCCTTAGAAAGGGGTGTGATGAGTTCTAAGTAAGCCAGGCACACACAGTGAAAGCACCCAGTCTGTGAGCGGATCCATAGCGGTACTATACATTACGTTGAAAAATGAATTTGAACACAGAAAAAAAATTTCAAATGGCACTAATGCAGTAATTCTCAAACCGTGTGCCGCCTGAGATTTGCAGGTGTGCCATGGGAGTTTTCAAAAATATTTAAATTTGCTAGCGTTTTGAGACCTTGAACATATTGAAAAATTAAAAAAATAAAGTTTGTTCATTGTTTAGCGATAGAGAAATACTTAATCAAGTCTAGAACTCTGAAAGAGAAGCTGTTAAATGAAAAGCAAGGAAGGAAGCGAAAGCCCAAAGATTACACTCGCTACAATCTGATTTGCTCTCAAAAGCAGGCACATCCTTCACATTAAATTTAAAATTAAATATATATGTAAAAATAAATAAGTTCTTCACCACAAAAATTGTTAAATCATTTCAGGTGTGCCATGAAAATTTTTAGATCTTTTTGGTACGCCCCAAGACAAAAAAGTTTGAGAAACACTGCGCTAGTGCTATGTGCACAGAACATAGCAGACATGTAACTATTTCACTTTTTTTCAAAAATTACACAAAACTTGAAGTCAAATTATAAACCCCCCGAGGTATAGGGTACTTCATCTTTGGTAAGAATCTTGCTGTGGCTGCAACATTTCTTATTACTATCCTGAGACTGACCAAACATCTATTTTATGAAGTGATATACTTGCAATGCAAGTCTTCATCAACCTCTTTAGAACAAAATCCTTACAATGCGTATAGCTTTTTGTGAATGTTTGCATTTTGGTATTTTTTTAGAGTTTAGCTTTTGTAAAATAAAGAAGATGTGAGAGTTCCCAGACATTGAATTCCTGATTGACCGATACACACATCTATAAGTTGGTCCAATTATTATACGGAAAAGTGTTTTGATGGGAACCTTTGGATAAAATACAATTTTTGGGAGTCTTGTGCTGTGGACATTGGGTATGGAAGCCGACTGAATAGCCACCCAATGCACTAATACAATGCACTGCAGCGCTGGGTGCATTGCAGTCCATTCAAAACAAATGGCCCGTCTTAAAGTGTTATTAAACCCAAAACCAAAATGTAATAGATTGCAGCTTATATGTGGTGACTACATTACTTTTCTTTTTTTTAGGCCCCCCCCCCCCCCCCAGTTTTCTTCTGGAGTAACACGCCAGTATTAGAGTGTCCCCACTTTGGATGAAAATGCACAGGGGGCACCTTTGGACAGCAGCATTGTCAGTCTAGGGAGTGTTAAATGGACTAGCAACGTGTAACTATACCAACAAATTTGAGCCAAACTCCATCTAATACTGTAAAAGCAGTTACAGCAAACAGTTTTTTCCTTTTGGAATAAAGGCTATACATAAATAAAATCTGATCATTGTAAGCATCCCTGCCAGACTTGAATGGTTTGTCTAATCTCTGTAACTGTTATATTCTGGTGGAGAACTTCTGTTCAAAAACAACAGACTTACTGGCATGATCACCAGATGAAAATAGAATAAAGAAAGCCTAAGGCCTCATACACACAGGCATAATAGCAAAATGTCGGGACCGATGTCAGGCAAAAATGGGTGTCAAAAACACGATTTCGTCGGTGTTTTGCATCGGCGTTAATGAGCGTTAGTGAGTGTTGGCGTCAATAGGCGTTTTTAAAAAGAAAAAATTCCTCTGCTATTCTTTAACCTGAAAGTGCTGGCGATAAAAACGCTGGTTAACGTCGCTACGGCGTTAATGCACGTTAGTGAGCGTTTTGCCGGCTCAGCGTCAAAAACGCCATAACGTTACAGCCTCAGAACGCGGGTCCTGCGTTCGATTTATAGCTTAACCACTTCACCCCCAGCGCCGTAAATAGGCAGCGGCTACTTTTGAGTGGCTGTACCAGGATATATCCCAATGCCGTTTTTTTTAGAGCGGGCGGTCGGCTATCCGGGGATAACGACCGATCCAGCTCGGGAGCCGCTCGATCGTTATCCCCGGGGGCGGGAGGGAACACCCCACCTCCCGTCGCCTTCTGCCACTCTTCTCTGGCCTCCCGTTCCACCGGGAAACTGGAGCTACTATCCGGCACGTCCGCCGGCTCAGAGGAGACCTGATAGAAGCCGAAATCGGCTCCGATCGGGTCTCTTTCGGCAAATTTTGGAAACCGACGTCATAACGTCACTTCCGGTTTACCCGGCGGCTAACGGTGCCAGTTTTAAAAAATTACAGTATTCAGAATCGCCGTTTTTGGCAATCTGAATACTGTGAAGTGTAAAGGAGGGATGGGGCCCAGCCCTCCATAAAGTGCACCTGTCACCACATATTACTATCACAAGGGATGCTTACATTCCTTGTGATAGCAATAAAAGTGATCAGAATTTTTTTTTTTAAAGGAACAGTGCTAAAAATAAATAAATAAATAAAAAATGTTAAAGCGCCACCGTCCCCGCAAGCTTGCGCAGCAAAGAAACCGCATACGTAAGTCACGCCCGCACATGAAAACGGTGTTCAAACCACACATGTGAGGTATCTCCGCGATTGCCAGAGTGTGACCTCCTCTGCACCTTTAACCTGGTTACCGTTAAAAAATTTTAAAGCGTCGCCTATGGAGATTTTTAAGTACCGGATTTTGTCGCCATTCCGCGAGTGCGCGCAATTTTCAACCGTAACATGTATGGTATCTATTTACTCGGCGTAACATCCTCTTTCACAATATACAAAAAAATTGGGCTAACTTTACTGTTGTCTTATTTTTTAACTCAAAAAAAAATTTCCAAAAAAATCGCGCTTGAAAGACCGCTGCGCAAATACCGTGTGACACAGTATTGCAACGATCACCATTTTATTCTCTAGGGTGTTTGAAAAAAAAATATAATGTTTGAAGTAATTTTCTAGCAAAAAAAACTGTTTTTAACTTGTAACCAACAAATGTAAAAAAGGGCCCCGGTTGGTAAGTGGTTAATAACGCCGATGCCATCTACAGCTCAAAAACGTTGGCGCGTTTTTATGGGGCCATTGAATAACACGGAGAGCTGCTAAAAAACGAGGTGGTAAAAAACGTCCGTGTGTATGAGGCCGAAAAAAGAGAATGCAGCAATTACATCTAAGAAATCATAAGCTGCAATATAATAAATGTTTGCTTTCATGTTTTAATACCGCTTTAATGCAACACACAGGAGGCTTAACGCACTTGCATTGAGGTGAATGGCCCACCAGTGTGAGTGGCCCTAAAGATAAACCTCCTTTATACAAAAAGGAAGCTTTTCTTCATTAAAGCCGTGTTCCAGCCTGTACAAAAATAAACAAATACTGCAGCTGCTGACTTTTACGATATGGACCCTTACCTGTCTAGAGAGCCCACTATGTCGGCACCCCAGCCGATCTTTGGATCGATTGTTGGGTGCAGCCACCACCATTCCAGGTAAGGGAATCTGGCAGTTAAGCCTCTCGGCTTCACGGCTGGTTCTCTACTGCGCATGTGCGAAGCGCGCTGCACTTTCTAATTGGCCCGGTGGCAGAGGTGGGAGGAGGCGGCCGAACTTCCGGGAAATCGGGCCGCGGCCCTGTCTCCCAGAGGCGGGGAAGGGGACCTCTCAAACACAGGTCCCCGCCCCCCCTCCCCCCTGAAAGGTGCCAAATGTGACACCGGAGGGGGGGAGGAAGCCATTAAGCGGAAGTTCCGCTTTTGAATGGAACTCCGCTTTAAGGCTGTTACACTGGTGCTAGACTGTTATGCTATTTTTTTTTTTCTTTACAACTGTAGTTCAATATAGATTTGAACTCAATTATCCACTAGAGGCCTTCAGAAAGGGAAAGTTGTGAGCCCCAAAACACTTTAAACTTTCTCCTTTTTTTATACTTGATAAAACTCTTGGACCTAGTCAACTGTTGTGGCGTGCTCACCTTTTCAATACTCTACAGCAGTGTTTTTCAACCTTTTTTCAGTCAAGGTACCCTTTAAAATTCCATACAATCTCAAGGCACCCCATTGTAAAGTTGAAAAACTAAATGATGAGTTTTAAATAACACAGCAACAACCACACATGTAGGACACCCAACGTTAAAGGAGATCATTCCTTCAAAGCAAACACACCTTTGCACACTGGCACTGATTAGTATTCCAATGTTTCTCTCCTTCCTCAGTTTCTCTCCCTCACTCAGGTAATGTGACCCCAGAGCTGATTGAGAGAGGCGGGGGAGGAGCAAGTGGCCAACATCCTCCTTATCAACCGATGATGTCATTGGTTGTTAGGACACTGGCAACTGGAAGGTTGTAATGGTGCAAATGAAAACTTTTGGCTTTATGTAACTAATAGGCAGGCTTGATCCGCCCACTGGCTTGCACACAATTTTTGGGCAATTTGTAGGCATTTTGCCAAGGCACCCCTAAAGGTGCCTGGGCACTCTGGTTGACAAAGGCTGCTCTACAGACTACGTCTGGGAGCCTTTGTGATACCCTGGTGGACACAGAGCTACTTCCAAAAAGCTACATTCAGACCACTGATTCTCATCCACTTTGAGGTCCAGTACTTCTCCAACAGACACCTACATTTATTTGTATGGGCTGCCTAACACACCAAAAGAGGTGCAGTCACTATTATTGGGGAGTGCCGAAACGCAGGGGCATTGGGGTGCCATTAAGAAGGAATGGCACCAAAGTGCATGAACATGTGTTACCATAGCCCAACAGAAGCTGTCAAAGCTGTGGCCAACTCCTGTTTTGTTTTTATTGGGGGTTTTTTTGCACATTACATGTCTTTATTTTTGCAGTGTTTATTTCAAGCCTTGTGTTACATCCTTGCAGTCCTGAACATTAATTGTACTGAGAAGTTAAGGTAAGATTTAGGAGAAAGGCATGTCTGTGACATGACAGCTGCTGTTTCATTTTGCCATTGTTCTATTCGAATTTCATGCTAGAACAAATAAAATAGCATTTTGCATCCAAATGATTTTCTCTAAACATATGATCAGTGTGGTTTTTGAGGAGGTAATGATCATATAGGGACCTATCTACTGTACATGCATATAGTTGAATAAGATAACATAAGAAATATGTGTATATTCCAAAGGAAGGCAGGAGGGCACTTGTTATAAAGACTTGCAGGTTAAGATGTGACAGCCGTACAATGTCTTGACTGACAGCGTGAAAAAAGGAAGATATCAACGCTGAACTGGGCGATGTGCACTGGGCAACAGACAGATGAAAAGAGTCAACGTTGAGGTAATAAGTCATGCATGACAAGAGAGGTGTACAGAATTTGCTTCTAGCATTAAATTTATGTGAGCATGGTGCTTAGATACACATCATGGAAAATATCAAGACACAAAGCTCCATTAGTTTCAAAGCTTGCATTAACAATTCTTTCCAACGGTACACACATTTATTTATGTCTAGCAACACAATAAGGGGAAATAACTGAAGCCATCATTTCATTCAAGGGCTAAGAAATCACTGTGATTACCCCAATGGAGTCAGTGAAAGACACAGGCTTCCCACCACAGGGATCCTCTTTTTACCTGGAAAGTGTGCTGCTAAGCTTCCCTGAAATTGCATTAGGAAGGGGGACAATGCAACAGATTACATGAGATCTACATAACAATGCCACATACCCTTTTCTGTGCACTGTTCACCCCCCATTGCTGCCAGCATTCCAAGAACTTTCTGCTCACAGCAGGTCTTTATCTACGGGGTTAAAGGGCACTGGATGAAGCCACTTGCATATAAAGGGGAGGCAGGCAGCAAAAGCAAGGCCTTTACACTGAATGCCAATAAAAGATTATGATGGCATGCTTTTTTCCTTAAAATATTTTTTTCATTGTTATTCCCACTAAAGAAAGAATGCGAAACAGAGTATGAGCAAAAAAAAGGTCAAGGATAAAGTCACATGATGTCAATAATGTCTCTTTTCAGTTGTTTTCTTTTATGCAGAATTTACATGTATTGCATGTATTTACAGGAAAAAAAAGCTTTTTT
>BLSH010295455.1:874529-928681 GCA_018402905.1 Glandirana rugosa
CCATGTTCAATAGTATAATGGGGATAAGACCTCAGGAACGTGACCGATGGGTAGTCAAAGGCGTATCTGAAATTCTAGAAGAACGAGTGGACGTTCCGAGAAGTACCGAATCGTGGGGTAATAGAGAGACTTGAAAAAAGTTGAACGAGGGTAAAACACAAGAAATACACAGGATAACATAACATATGGGATAAAGGGACAATTAAGTGAAAGCTTGTCTAAAGAAAAAAGTTTTTAGATTTGATTTGAATGAGTTTAGAGACGAGGACTCTCTGACATTCTTAGGAAGTGAATTCCATAGCTGGAGCATAGCAAGAGAAGGCTCGGTCCCCCATTGAGTGTAGGTGAGTAGGGGGGACACACAGTAGACCAGAATTTGAGGAGCGGAGGTTACGAGGGGGGGGGGAGCAAGTTGAAAAAAGTTCAGAGAGATAATGGGGTGCTAAGCCATGAAGAGCCTTGCAGGTGAGCAAGAAGATCTTAAAGTCTATGCGGAAACTGATGGGTAGCCAGTGCAAGGACTCCAGAATAGGGGTAATATGATAACTTGTACCAGACCTAGTCAGGATTCTGGCTGCAGAATGTTGAACTTATTGGAGCCGATAATTAGCTCTGTAATTTAGAGCACCGTTAAGCCCTGTATAAAAATGCCCAAATCCTGCATTCAAGATCAGCATTTTGGCGTATTTTATGCCTTTAGATCCCTTTCACACTGGGGCGCTTTTCGGGCTTTTTTTTAAGTTAAAAATTGCGCCTGTAAAGCGCCTCTTAATTAAAGTCAGTTGTTCCTTTCACACTGGAGCGCGAGCTTGCAGGAGAGGAAACAAACTCTTGCAAGCAGCATTTTTTGGGCAGTGTGGGAGCCATGTATACACCGCTCCTCCACCGCCCCTGCCCATTGAAATGAATGGGCAGCGCTTCCGAAGCGTTATGCACCGGTGCTTTTAACCCCTTCTTAGGGGTTAAAAGTGCCCCGCTGCTGCCCAAATAGCTGTGCCAAAGCGCTGCTATAACAGCTATAAAGCACCGCTAAACTAGCGGTGCTTTACCGCTGATGCTCGGGCGGCTCCAGTGTGAAAGGGCTCTTAAGCTGTAAGCCCATATACATATGTACATTTATTATAGCAGATAAAGAATTATATGCTTCTAGACACTGTACCAAAGCATATGCATCTAAATGTGCATTCAAGTAGTTTATGCCCCATTACATTTGTTGTTTTTTTTAACACTGGATATTTCTGCCAGCATGATCCAATGAAGATGTACATATTTTAATTATGACCATATGTAGATGCCCTAATACTTTAGAAAAACAATTCTGTTAAATTAAGTGAGGTTAAGCCCAACACTGCAGCACTAGTGCAAAGATGCACTCAATTTTTTTTAGTGTGAAGATGCACTTTATTTTTTATTTTTTTGGCTTCAGTGTTCAGTTTGACATTTCTTAAAGTGTCACTAAACCCACATCATAAAAAACTATCAATAAATGGTGTATTACATGCTGTTCATACACACTCAGTCACTATGAGATTAATTTTCTGTAAAAAACCTGGTTGACCCTACTGTTCTCAGTCTCTCCCTTCTGTCCATGTCCCCACTACAGTTGAGGATTTTACAGAGCCCACATGCTTAGTCTTCAGCGAGTTTCTATGCTGAGCATTTCTTCCCTATTATATCTGAGCAGCCCATGTGACCATTGATTCATACATGTAGGCGTATACACAGTGATAAATGACAGTCCACACCCTCCCTCCCTCCTCTAACATGTCCACTAACCAGCTAAACACAATGGGGTGGGATATGATATCTTGATTGATGGAGGCTTCACCTCCCTCGTATTCTAGGGCGGCACAATGGTGTAGTGGGTAGCACTTTCGCCTAGCAGTAAAAGGATCACTGGTACGAATCCCAACCAGAACACTACCTGCCTGGAGTTTGCATGTTCTCGCCTGCACGGGTTTCCTCCGGGTACTCCAGTTTTTCCCACAATCCAAAGACATGCTGGTAAGTTAATTGGTTCCTGTCTAAATTGGCCCTAGTATGTATGAATGTGAGCTAGGGACCCTAGATTGTAAGCTCCTTGAGGGTAGGGATTGATATGAATGTACAATTTACAGTTGTGCTCATAAGTTTACATACCCTGGCAGAGTTTATGATTTCTAGGCCATTTTTCAGAGAATATGAATGATAACACAAAAACATTTCTTTCCCTCATGGTTAGTGTTTGACTGAAGCCATTTATTATCAATCAACTGTGTTTACTCTTTTTAAATCATAATGACAACAGAAACTACCCAAATGACCCTGATCAAAAGTTTACATATCCTGGTGATTTTAGCCTGATAACATGCACAAAGGGGTTTGAATGGCTATTAAAGGTAACCATCATCACCTGTGACCTATTTGCTTGTAATTAGTGTGTGTGTATAAAAGGTCAATGGGTTTCTGGACTCCTGACAGACCCTTGCATCTTTCATCCAGTGCTGCACTGACGTTTCCGGATTCTGAGTCATGGGGAATGCAAAAGAATTGTCAAAGAATCTGCGGGAAAAGGTAGTTGAACTGTATAAAACTGGAACGGGATATAAAAAGATATCCAAGGAATTGAGAATGCCAATCAGCAGTGTTCAAACTCTAATCAAGAAGTTATCTTTTTATATCCCTTTCCTGTTTTATATAGTTCAACTACCATTTCCCACAGATCCTTTGACAATTCTTTTGCTTTTCCCATGACCCAGAATCCAGAAACGTCAGTGCAGCACTGGATGCAAGATGCAAGAGTCTGTCAGGAGTCCAGAAACTCATTTACCTTTTATACACACACACTAATTACAAGCAAACCGATCACAGGTGAGGATGGTTACCTTTAATATCCATTCAAACCCTTTTGTTTCAACTTGTGTGCATGTTAGCAGGCCAAAATCACCAGGGTATGTAAACTTTTGATCAGGGTCATTTGGGTAGTTCCTGTTGTCATTATGATTTAAAAAGAGTAAACACAGTTGATTGATAATAAATGGCTTCAGCCAAACACTAACCGTGAGTGAAAGAAATGTTTTTGTATTATCATTTATATTCTCTGAAAAATGGCTAAGAAATCATAAATTTTGCCAGGGTATGTAAACGTATGAGCATAACTGTATATGTAAAGCGCTGTGTAAATTGACGGAGCTATACAAGTACCTGAAATAAATAAAATCAAAAATCTTCTAAGACACAGGCTGGGGGGGGGGGGATAGCACGGCCTGTGATTGGCAGAAGCCCACAACATGCAGTTGCCAAAAAAATAATAAAGATTTGATTTAAAATATATATTTGTGTGACAATTTAAAACAGTTTATTGATATGTTTTTTTTTTTTTCTTTACTCTGCATTCCAAAGGCTGTTTTTTTTTTAACATGTGACCAGCAGCAGAGGGCTAGAAGCTCCTCCTGCTCATGTCTCCCCGCCTCCCTCTATGAACTGAAAGCTGCCACATTCTAGGGATTGCTAAAGTATGTACATATCTCTATTAGCTTTTATTGATTCAGTAAACTGTTAAAGGGAATTTCTGGTGTGGACCTCACTAATCTCTACATGGGAATTTTTCCTGGAAAAGAAACTTGTGTATGAGGGGCAAAGCAAGGTTGAGACCCGGGGCAGACAACTGCCAAGGGGTATTGGTCATGCCAGGACAGGTCACTCCACCGGTGTCCCCACACGCAAAGGAGCGCATGCTAGTTCCCCTGGTGGGGCCCCGTATCCATGTTATGCTGTTTAGAGAAGGTCATTACCCTGGGCAAGAATGAATTAAAGAATAGTAGTGCTCCCCCCACTACACAACAGTTCTACATAAATACAGCATCATGTGAACTTCAGCAACCATAGAAGGGGTTACAGATTCAAGTTTGCTTGATTCCTTAGATCCATTTTCAGGCTTTATTACATTTCCCCATGAATCCACTATAAGAACATTTGTTAACATAATGAATAGGTCCATAAGTGTCACATAGCATATCACTCCATAAATTATAATTGATAGTGCCTGGAGAGAAGTGGGAGGTTATGTAAGGTGTGTATTAAGAAGTAGAAACATGAAGATTCATGAGATCACACAATATATTATGATAAATACAAACTTTCAATATTTAAATATCCATTTGGAAATACTGATTACACACCTAGGCAATATTTTTTGTCTGTGAACCAAACAATGTAATGTGAAAATTATCCACGAGGTATAAAAAATACAGTTAAAATGTATTTTTGTGAATGAACCATTATATAATATTTAAAGTATTCCCAGTTTTCACAAGACCATTCAAACTGATGCTGGAAGACGTTATCAACATGGATAGATTTTCTTACAATTATACTCCTAATGAACCTGAATTAACAGGATTAACTGGAGTATGATTCTGTTACTGTTTTAATGCATTTGACATTCAAAAGAAAGAAATCAGTGACTTTTAGGGCCAGTTCACACATAGGCGACTTGCGCTCCGACTTGTGTCACCCCAAGTCGCTTGACATCTGAAATCCCATTGAAATGAATGAGAGGCGTCTTAATGAATACTACTGAAGTCGCTCCAACTTCAGAAAAGGTTCCTGTACTACTTCAAGGTGACTTCGATCTGACTTGTGCCCATAGAATTCAATGGAAGTCGTCTCCAAGTCGATTGACATAAGAAATCCCATTGAATGAATAGGAGCAGTCTTAATGTACACTACTGAAGTCACTCCGACTTCAAAAAAGGTTCCTGTACTACTTCAAGGCGACTTCTATCTGAATTGTGCCCATAGAATTCAATGGAAGTTGCCTCCAACTCGGATCCCCATCTACATTGAAGTGACTTACAGGAAAAAGAAAAGAATTTACCAAGGTATTCCCCCTGAATTACCCAGGCAACCCCCTCCTTCCCTTCTCGATTGGCCACAGGCAAAGTCGCCTGGTATGGAGTCACATTTTAAGTCGTGCTGACGTCAAATAGCAAAGTAGCGTCGAATTCGGATCGCCCCTGTGTGAATACACACTTAATGACTTTACAAATTTGTGTCACAAGATTGCTAGTTTTCTACTTCTGAGTTGTGAAGGCCTTATTGCATATTCTTAATAGGATTTTTGATGATCACAAATTATTACCTTACACTGTATAAGGGCATTGGGAAAGATTATATGAAACAAATATAGAGTTTTTTTAAATGAACGAAAAAAGAAATGTTAAAGAAAGCTCAATTGGGTCGGAGCTTTGATTTCTAAATATGAACTGAAAATACAGCAGCTGGAACCGGTTTGCTTTGACATATTCCAAAGCAGTGAATATGACATTCACCAATCATTCAATCAGGTGATTCTTCCTGGTGCATGTGTTTTACAATACAGTGATTTATATACCTGCAGTGAAAATTTGACGAATGCCACATTCAAGAATTGAATTATTAGTAAAGTGTATCTAATCATAAAAGACCAGGGAGGCCGCATGGTACACTTAAAATGATATGACTGTGCAGGGGTATTAATAGTAGCACCGAGAGAAGAATGAAGTCTGCTTCAGAGCCTGGAAAAGAAAGCTCCATGAGATAGAGAGCATGATTGAATGTTCACCAGTCCTTCAATCCACCTAGTATATGCCAGAGTCAATCTAGGCCTGCAAGCATGACACAGATCAATAAGGTTTCAATAACTACATGGCAGCTAAATATTAAAAAATAGAAAAAACAAAAGATAAATTCCAGACACAAAACCTGCTCTTTCCCATTAAATACCCATACGTTGAGTATTCAGACAATCAATCAGAGAAGTCTGTCTGCTTTCACTGACAGCTCTGTGAGCTCATAATAATCTGGATGAATCAGGGGTTAGTCCTGGTCATTATTCCTTCTACAGGCATTCTCACCCCCTTCTAGCTGACATAAATCTTACAGGAGGTGAAGGCTTGTTAGGAACTGTTTGCAATGCATACTGGGGAATGTGTATATTTCACATGTGACAATGCTCTGTACTGCTTATGAATAGGATTCATTAAGGCCTGTGCAATAAAAATACAAAAAAATAATTATGTATTTCTAATTCCTTTGAATGAATATTTTGCTATACTGTCACTATAAAGCCACTCAATATCCTGCTTTGATTTTTGCAAAACTCAACTGTGATTACTAAAATAGAATATGTATTCAGACTTGTATATTACATACTGTCCAACAATGACCAGTGTAGAGAATGCGTGTAAATTAATAATTCAAAGGAGAAGTATTGGGTTTGTAAAAAAAAAAAACAGTCATACATACTCATCCACCTTTATGTTGCAGCTTTGGTGTGATGGTGCAGCTGTCCCATGTCAGCTCAAAGATCGAGAACCAAGCGATCATACGACCACTGATCACTCAGTTCTGCGTCTATATGGAGCTAAGAGCAGTGACTGTCAGTGACCGCTCTCCCCTCTCTCCCCCCCCCCCCTGCGCTCACTGCAGTGCCAGGCAGGGGGGCGCAGCTGGCTTCGGCACTCAGCCAGATGCTGAGAGACAGAGCCAGCTGTCAATCGAGCAGCTGGGTGGATCCTGACAATATGTTAGGGATCCTTCCAGAGCCTGGAGTGACCCTACAAACACAGCTCACAATGGGTAACAGTCCGCTATAAGCTGACTCTGGGTCACAGGAGAGCAAAAGTAAGTGAAGTACAACCAAAAAAAGCTTTGACCATACATGCCCCTTCTGCAACAAAAAGTCTGCCTGTTTTTTACATTTTATTTCCATTTTAACTAACAGCAAAAGAAACAGACTCTAAATTTGGTTTCCAGGGTTGTTTTATATGTTTCTGCATGCACGCTTTTAACGTGTTTTTGGCTCATTCTGGTGCATTTTTTATGCGTTTCCGAAGCATTCCAGATGTTTTTTTCCGTTTTTTTCACTGTCCTGGTGACTGGCGCATTTTGATGCTTTCCAGTGCATTCCAGTGCATTTTTGATGCGTTTTACTACATTCCAGGAAAAATGCAGCATGTTCTATTTTTTTTTCTGGAACTGGAAAGCCCTTTAACTGACTGCACTGGTGTGAACTATGCCATTGGAAACCATATAACCTACTTTCTATGCTTTTTTATGCAGAAAAAATGCACTGGCCCTCAGACAGTTTCTAATGGTTTATAAACACCTGCTGTGTAAGAGAAGGCTGACAATATTTTGTTGCAATAGAAAGTAACATGCACACAGGGTATGCCAGATGCGCCTGGGCACACCCTAATCAACCCATGCACATTAGCATTATTGACTTGTGTGCCAGTGGAAAGATAGGAAAGATCTCCCTCTTACCGGCTCTGCCATAAGAGAAGTGCTTATTAAGGATGGGCTTGGGCTTGTTCAATACGCGGCTGCAGCGATTGGAGAATGTCTCACAGCCTGTGATTAGGGCAGTGCAGGGTTCACTCACTGGGGGGCTCAGGCACGTTCGGTTCCGAACAAGCCAAAGCCCATCTTTAGTGCTTATGCACTTCTCTTTCACTGTGCTGGCAGGGAGATCAATGTGCCAGGGCCATATACTGTATATGTAGACACACACGTTTTTTGAGCTGTAGGGTGCACACTTTAATGCAATAGGCTGTGCACACCTATTGAAAGTAACAGAAAAAAACAAAACATTTCAGTGTTTCCTTTGTGAACTTTGAAGATGAATTTTTCAACAATGCCTATACAGTCAGGTCTATAAATTTTGGGACATTGGCACAATTCTAATCTTTTTGGCTGTATACACCACCACAATGGATTTGAAATGCAACGAACAAGACGTGCTTTAACTGCAGACTTTCAGCTTTAATTTGAGGGTATTTACATCCAAATCAGGTGAATTCTTTGGTCATCCACCACAGTTGTTTTCCGTGGTCTTCCGGGTCTTTTGGTGTTGCTGAGCTCACCGATGCGTTCTTTCTTTTTAAGAATGTTCCAAACAGTTGATTTGGCCACACCTAATGTTTTTGCTATCTCTCTGATGGGTTTGTTTTGTTTTTTCAGCCTAATGATGGCTTGCTTCACTGATAGTGACAGCTCTTTGGATCTCATATTGAGAGTTGACAGCAACAGATTCCAAATGCAAATAGCACCCTTGAAATGAACTCTGGACCTTTTATCTGCTCCTTGTATATGGGATAATGAGGGAATAACACACACCTGGCCATGGAACAGCTGAGCAGCCAATTGTCCCATTACTTTTGGTCCCTTAAAAAGTGCACTGGCATATATACAAACTGTTGTAATTCCTACACCGTTCACCTGATTTTGATGTAAATACCCCCAAATTAAAGCTAAAAGTCTGCAGTTAAAGCACATCTTGTTCGTTTCATTTCAAATCCATTGTGGTGGTGTATAGAGCCAAAAAGACTAGAATTGTGTCAATGTCCCAATATTTATGGACCTGACTGTAGATACAGTAGTGAATGAAGGCTTGTGCATTTATTGCTTGCTCAAAATATGTAAGTACTTTAGTGTGCATTGTATGGGTACAGGTTTACTTTAATCTGGTGCCCTAATGAAAAAAAAAGTGAGATTCACACAATTACACTAGATTTAATCCTGCTTGTCAGTGATGAAGAGAGGGATTCCTATGAATTTCTGAGTAGTTTCTCAATCTATCAAATATTAAGAATGCAAGTCAACCTACCAAGACATCATGAACGTGTTAGTGTGAATTGGAGTGTACACAACTACTAGATCCAAACTCAAATGGGAGTCAGAGTAAACATGATAGAGACAGTAGTCAATGTCATCAGTAAATATACCAGGCATCACAACGCAGAGATCAGAAAAATGAAGTATACCTTAGTTATTTGGTTAGTTATTATATACACAACTAGCTTTAATATACAGTGGGGAAAATAATTATTTGATCCCCTGCAGATTTTGTAAGTTTGCCCACTTACAAAGAAATGGAGGGTTTATCATTTTTATCATAGGTGTATTTTAAATGATAGAGAAAAAATGCACGATACAAATGTTATAAACTGATTTGCAGTTCAGTGAGTAAAATAAGTATTTGTTCCCCAAGCAAAACACGACTTAGTACATGGTGGAGAAACTCTTGTTGGTAAGCACAGAGGCAAGACGTTTCTTGTAGGTGGTAACTAGGTTTGCACACATCTCAGGAGGGATTATGATCCACTCTTCTTTACAGATCTTCTCTAAATCCTGAAGGTTTCTTGGCTGATGCTTGGCAACTCGAAGTTTCAGCTCCTTCCATAAATTTTCTAAAGGATTAAGGTCTGGCTAGGCCACTCCATGCCCTTAATGTGCTTCTTCTTAAGCCACTACTTTGTTACCTTGGCGGTAAGTTTTGGGTCATTGTCATGCTTGAAGACCCATTCACAACCCATCTTCAGTGTTCTGGCTGAGGGAAGAAGATTCTCATCCAAGATTTTACAATACATGATACTGTCTATTGGCCCCTCAATGTGGCAAAGTCAGCCTGTACCTTTAGCAGAGAAACAGCCCCAAAGCATAATGTTTCCACCTCCATGCTTGACTATAGAGATGGTATTATTAGGGTCATAGTCAGCATTTTTCTTCCTCCAAACACGGTAAGTTGAGTTAATGCCAAGAGCTCAATTTTGGTCTCATCTGGTCACAGCACTTTCTCCAAATCCTTCTCTGAATCATTTAGATGTTCATTGGCAAACTTCAGACAAGTCTGTACATGTGCCTTCTTGAGGAGTGGGACCTACAGGATTTCAACCCATGGCGGTGTATTGTGTTACCAATGGTTTGTTTGGTTATCATTCACAAGCCCCTCCTGTGTAGTTCTGGGCTGATCTCTCACTTTTCTCATGATCAGCCTTACCCCATGAGGCAAAACTTGAATGGAGCTCAAGACCGAGGGCGATCGATGGTTATTTTGTATTTCTTCCATTTGCGAATAATCACTCTAACAGTTGTTTCCTTCTCACCAAGCATCTTGTTGATGGCCCAGCCTTGTGCAGGTCTACAATCTTGTTTCTGACATCCTATGACAGCTCTTTGCTCTTGCCCATGATGGTGAGGTTTGAATGGACGAAACATTCTGTGGACAGGTATCTTTTATACACATAACGAGCCATCGTTACAAGCACCTTCTTAAATTGTCAGGACTAATCTGTGTAGCACATGAGCACATACTGTAGCCACTCTGTGGGAGCCAGAATTATTGTTGGTTGGTAGGGGATCAAATACTTATTTTACTCACTGAACTGCAACTCAATTTTTAACATTTGTATCATGTGTTCTTTCCTGGATTTTTGGTTGATATTCTGTGTTTATCGTGTAACATGCACCTATGATAAAAATTATAGACCCTTCATTTCTTTGTAAGTGGGCAAACTTACAAAATCTGCAGGAGATCAAATAATTATTTTCCCGACTGTAGATGTCTAATGTGCACATTAAAGTTATGGACACTAACTATAATGCTCCAAGTTATTTGTTTCTGTTTCACACAGATTCGATTTGGGGAACATGGGAGGATTTGGCAATTCAAGAAGAAATGGCATGTGTTGTCTGCAGCAGACATAAGTGCTTGTGACTGAGCTGGGGACATGAAGCACAAAAGCAGAGAGCGAATAATAAAACCTGGTAGTAGCACACAAGCCAGGTCACTCTGTAAATTCAGGCCAAATGACTGTAAATACAAGAAATCCACAGGAAACAATGTTATTGCTTAAGTCTTTCCATTGCTAATTTTCTTTCTGGAAAACTAACAAACTATACAGGAATAAAAAGCTAGATATCTCTCACTGTATTTTTAGAAATAATAATAGATGTTCGCAAAGAGAATGGAAAACAAAAGACTCACTCCAGGGGTCCTCTTGTTGTGCAAGATAAAAAAGCAGAGCACAGCTATTTAACGCACATCAGTGTTTTTATGCATTTAATACAGTGGCTCAGACAAATAAATTATCTACTGCAAAGCGCTGGTATTCTTCATTTTTTCTTTAGCAATATATCCTAGACCATATGTGCATGCTCGTTTGTGAGGTACTATTATATATATATATATATATATATATATATATATATATATATATATATATATAGCCAGGTCCATAAATATTGGGACATCAACACAATTCTAATGTTTTTTCTGTCCCATTACTTTTTGTCCCTTAAAAAGTGGGAGGCACATATACAAACTGTTGTAATTCCTACACCGTTCACCTGATTTGGATGTAAATACCCTCAAATTAAAGCTGAAAGTCTGCAGTTAAAGCACATCTTGTTTGTTTCATTTCAAATCTATTGTGGTGGTGTATAGAGCCAAAAAGATTAGAATTGTGTCGATGTCCCAATATTTATGGATCTGACTGTATATATATATATATATATATATATACACATACGTACACACACACTGTGTATGGAAGCTGCAGTAAACTGCAACAGCCAGACAGCAGTGGGGGGTCATATGACATTTTTAGAATTCAGAAAGTGCAGTTAGACCCCTTTCACATTGGGCGATTCAAAGGCGTTTTTGCGCTAAAAACAGCGCCTGTAAAGCACCTGAAGACGGTCTCTCAATCCTCCTCAATGTGAAAGCCCGAGTGCTTTCACACTGGGGCAGTAGGCTTGCAGGACAGGAAAAAAAGTCCTGTAAGCAGCATCTTAGGGGCAGTGCGGGAGCGCTGTATACACTGCCACTAAACCGCTCCTGCCCATTGAAATGAATGGGCGCCGCTTTCAAAGAGCCTTAAAAGCGCTCTGAAAGCAGCGCCAAGCTATAACAGCGGTAAAATTTTTGTGGCGCTTTAGCACTAACGCGGCTGTAGCCCCAGTGTGAAAGTAGCCTAATACTTTAAGGCCCAGTTCACACCACAAAAACACACGCCAGATCTTTTCCAGATGTGTTTCTGCATACGTGTTTTGATGTGTTTTTGATGCGTTTCTGGATGCATTTTTTTCTTCTTCTTTCTCTTATTACGGTACTTGGGGTCCGGTGTGTTTTTGGTGCATTTTTGATGCGTTCCAGTACATTCCGGTGATCTCTTTTAGCAGCCTCAGAACAGGGAACCGCCAATGTAAACGCGGCGGTTCTCCGTTCTGTGACAGGGGACATACCAGATCTACAGATCCCTGTCACTGGGATCAGATAGATCTGTTATGTCCCGGCCAGCCCCGCCCCCCCCACAGTTAGAACACACCCAGGGAACATTGTTAACCCCTTCACTGCCCCCTGCAGGTTAACCCCTTCACTGCCAATGACATTTATACAGTAATCAGTGGATATTTAAATTTCTGATCGCTGTATAAATGTCATTGGTCCCAAAAATGTGAAAAAAATGTCCGACATTTCTGCTGCAATATCGCAGTCTCGATAAAAATCGCAGATCGCCGCCATTACTAGTAAAAAAAAAAAATAATAATAAAAATGCTATAAATCAATTCCCAGTTTGTAGACGCGATACCTTTTGTGCAAACCAATGAATATACGCCGATTGCGATTTTTTTTTTTACCAAAAATATGTAGAAGAATATATATCGGCCAAAACTGATGAATCATTTTTTTTATGGATTTGTACTTTAGCAAAAAGTAAAAAATATTGTTCTTTTTTGCAAAATTGTCGCTCATTTTTTGTTTATAGCGGCGATCAGAAATGACGCCGAGGTGATCAAATACCACCAAAAGAAAGCTCTATTTGTGGGGACAAAAGGATGCAAATTTTATTTGGGTACAACGTCGCACGACCGCACAACTGTCATTCAAAATGCGACAGCGCTGAAAGCCAAAAATTGGTCTGGGCAGGAGGGGGGTTTAAGTGCTTAGTAAGGAAGTGGTTAAGGCTGGATTCACACCATTGTGGTGCAAATTCCAACTCTGTTGCCTGTTCACAGCGCAGCGGCTGCCTGGGGAGGGGGGGAGATTCAGGCTGAAATCGGACCTGAACCAATGAACCAGGACGCACCGGACCCCTGCTGTGAGCCACATGCAGTTCATATGTGAACCCAGCTACCAGGTCCATTAACACCTTTGTGTTTTAACACACTTAACACATGACCACAGTTTTTTATTTTATATATAACTGGATGTGCATCGAGGGGCCAATAGAAGCCATGTTACATGCATTTTCATGCACTATCAAGGCATAACAGCATTAAAAAAAACAATATATACAATGCAAATACATAGGTGCAGAATAAACAGACACTGCTGGGACAAGGTCGTCCTGTGCTCATGGCGAAGATACTGAACGCAGCAGAGAAGGGGGGGGGGGACAATAATGGCGCACACAACACTTCACATCAAAACCTATGTACTGGTTACGGCTAAAATAGTCATTTTTTAACATTTTGCCCACTGCAGCTAACTGAAGAGTTCAATAGTGGTGCAGAAAAAAAATTATCCTGCGCAAAGATGGAAATTTTCCCTTCCTCAGTGGTGTCACTGGACATAAAAAAGCCTCTATGTTGCTGATGTCACTAGAAGGAAGAAATGCATCCATGCTGATTATCATCCTGCTTTTTCCTATTGACAGCAAGCTCCCAGTGTTTGAAAGTTTATATTATAGTATGGCCCAACTGGCTCCCATTTATCATCCTTCATCTCCTGGTGACTTTCTA
The DNA here is from genome assembly GCA_018402905.1 of Glandirana rugosa. Classification (NCBI taxonomy): domain Eukaryota; kingdom Metazoa; phylum Chordata; class Amphibia; order Anura; family Ranidae; genus Glandirana; species Glandirana rugosa. The sequence goes on from BLSH010295455.1 coordinate 888,078, forward strand.
AGCACTCTTTTTTTGAGACTCTCGCATTATGTTAATCAGTGGTTTTACTCGGCTCAGTTCAGAACTCCTTTATTTCGGCGTGGCACCCACTTGGGAATGAAGGAGGTGTCATCTTTTTCTTCCAGTCTCTGGTTTTGTGATATAAAAAAATGGCATGGGGACCCTGGCAGAAGGGCAATCTGCCAACACTCCCTAGTGGGCACCTGAACTGATGAGGGTGTAGCTTGCCACAAGGAATTACCTTCCCTCAGCATGAAAGCCCTGCACTGGGGCAGCTGTCCCTCCTGCCCCCTTCTCCCTCATCTCATGCCCTGTCTACATATAAATATTTTATTCAGTCATACACACCTTTCTAAACAGAGTATCCATGTTTAGCCCATTAAAATTACAACCAAATCTTATACATTTAACATATAAGCCTTGGCAAGCAGGGGGTGTGAAAACTGTAGATGACATTTCCCTCCTCCCTATCTCAAGCTCTCCTGTTTATATGTGTATAGTAATGTATTACAGTCAATTGTGATTTTAATGTACAAGCATGGATAATTTGAATTCTAAGATGTATTTAACTTAAAGTGGTTGTAAACTCTTACATAGTACCCAGTGACTGGCCTCAGGGATGCTCAGAGGTGAAACAAATCTTCCTACAAAAGTTGTACCTGTTTATCTGCGGCAATTTGTCCTGTACAGCCTCATAAAACTCAGAGATGAAAAGAAGTTTCACAGACTCACAAAGCAGGGAGTGGAGAACTGAAGTTACACACTGTAGAAGAACTCTCAGAGCCGATTAGAAAGAAGGGACACACGGCCTTCACACATCACATAGGAATAGAGTAGAGGCTGTCAATCACAGACTGTGTGCTGGAGATCCCTCCCGTCACCTTTTTTCTCTTGGTGTCAGGAAAAATTGTCAGAAGTGACTCATGTTGTTAACAGAAGAACGAGACAGCAGATGGAAATGACAGTTAGTGCTCTGAATAGAGACAAGTACACACTATAGAGCAGTGGTTCTCAACTCCGGTCCTCGGGACCCCCCAACAGGCCAGGTTTGCAGGATAACTGAAATACATCACAGGTGATATAATTTGCTGCTCAGTGATTGCAGTATTCTAGTCTGCATCTCCCCAAGGTAATACTTAAAATCTGGCCTGTTGGTGGGTCCCGATGACCGGAGTTGAGAACCACTGCTATAGAGGGATATGCTTTGTTTATATTTCAAACCACTTCAATGAAGAAAGGAAGGTATGTGTTTAATCTTTGCATGACCACAGGTTGCTGACCAAATTTAGTAGCATTAGTATGGGTTTATTAGCTTGACAATTAATTCACACCACTGCATAGCTGTATTGTGTTGCCATTCATTGTGAGTGGCACCCTAATACAGCTTTTCAACACACCTGAGCATCACATTGTGCAGTAAATCACTACAGCATTTAATGGTACACTTTGCTAGAGACTTTCTGTAGGAACAGTTTTTGTCTGTTGTAGTGCATCAGAAGGCCCAGAAAAATAAATGGGCTGTCTTAACACAGCTCATGTTAATGTTCATGCATTAAACGCACCACAGCAGACCATGGTGGTCTAAATGGGCCCTTACTCTATGACCAATTTGCCAACTGAATCATTTGTATGTTTTCTTTTCTTATGGACATGTAGCGTGGGTTCACACTCTTGCGATGCGGGCATCGCATCTCCTCCGCAGACAGTTCACACTGCCCTCTGCAAACCGCTGCAGGTGTCAATACAAAGTTAATGGCACCCCCAGATCAGTTCACAGATCGCAGTGCTAAGTGTGGATTCAGACAGGAATTGGATCGCATGGATGTGAACACCTATGCGATCCGAGTTCAGTGCGGAAAAAAAAGTGCCTGCACCTTTTTTTGTGCGAATCCAATGCAAGGTCAGCCATACAACTGTATGGCTGAACTCGCACTGCACAGACATCGCTTGTGATCGGCACAGCAATGCACGTGCAAATCACATGCGATGTCTGTGTTCACATATGTGTGAACACCCAGGTGGGGGGTTGATTTACTAAAACTGAAGAGTGCAAAATCTGGTGCAGCTCTGCATAGAAAACAATCAGCTTCCAGGTTTTTTGTCAAGGCTTGAACAAGCTGAAGGTGGAAGCTGATTGACTAGCATGCACAGCTGAATCAGATTTTGCAATCTTCAGTTTTAGTAAGTCAACCCCAAATAATTTTTTTTTTTGGTATACTGTTTTAATAAATTCACTACTCAAATGGGCATACGAATTGAATGCATTTTTGGTTATTATTTAAAGAAAGGCAGAATACTTAGAGTAGTAGTAGTTCCTGGGGCATGTGTCTTGAAATGCTGCCATTCCCTGGTTGCTGCAGATATTTGACCCATTAGATGTTACCTTCACTGCACACTATGGTTCCTCCTTCATTCAGTGTTAGGTCACCTTTACATGTTTTTCTGTAAAGGTTTAACACTTTAAAGCAAAACTTCACCCCAAAAAGGAATTTTCACTACCTCCGTTCCCACCTCCTCTCCCACTTTTGGAGGGTTTTATTTTTTGGGGGGGCAAGTACCTAGTTTTGGCAGGTACCTGCTTCCATTTCTACTCTGACTGCCTCCGATCGGAGCAAAGGTTCTCCACCCTCTTCTCACTGCCTGCAATGTTCTCAGACATGTCACAGGTCTCAGAAGGCTGCAGGTTCATTCACAAATAGCAGCGCAACTTGCCCATGTGCAGCATGAGGCCGCAAGGAGTCACATCACATAACATGCTGGTGCTGGGAACCTGAAGACCAACAAAAACCCAGCCTGGGTGAGGATGGAGCTGGATGTTTGGACAATTAAGTGTCTTTTTTTTTAAAGTCAGCAGCTACAGTATTCTTTTTTTTTTTTGTTAAGACTGAAGAACCACTGGAGTTTGATATTTTGTGTTGGATTAAGGGTGTAAGATATTTTGAAGAAAATACAATGAATATATAATAATGTATTCTGCCAACTGAAATGAATTAACGCTGAAGCACTATATTGCATTTAGGTGCATCAAACGTTTTTCTGCCAAAACGCTGCTGTTCCCCTGGACACCCTGGTAGTGTTTTTTTTTCTCTCTAAAACAACCCTGGACACGCAGGCCAACATAGAGGGGTATATAGAGGCAGAAAATAAACCGCCAGATGTCTCTAAAAGCAGTGTGCATGAGGCCTAACAAGGAAATATTGGGGTGTTTAAAGACATTTACATCAATTGTGGCTACTGAGGAATAGATTTCTAAGAAAGTTTTTTGAATACAGAGTTCAGCTTTATGGCCCAGTCCAAAAGGCATTTACAATTTTTTTTGTGCAATTTTCACCCAATTCCACATGTCGCATACAGGGCAGCCCATTCACTTCAATGGGCTGCCTTAGGTGCATTTGTCCCCCAAAGAAGCCTTTGGGTGACAAGCTCAGCACAATTTTTAAATGAGCGCTTTTGCCACATGATGCTGTCTTGTGACAATTACAGAAGAATTCAATGTCACTTGGAGTGCCATTAAGAATAATAGTCCTGAAATGCAAGTTGCACTCTTTGCCACAATTTGGAATTGCAGGCAGAATTGGCGTGCATCCAAATGGCAGAATGTGAATGGGGCCTATATTATAATTGTAGTGAAAATTGTGCACTTCTGAAGGCATTTTTTATTTCCATGCAAACACGGAAGGACAAAAAGTTTACCTGTGCCATTAACGTTACCAATACAGCTTTCAATTAAATACATTGAAGGCAGTTTGTAGAAATATAAAGCAAATCAGACTTACAGTGTGTTTAACATATACAACTTAGAAGCAAATATATGAGTGGCCAATCAATGTCCCAAAGTTAGAGATATGAATTACTGTATGGAGATGGTAACGATTACTTTACTCCCTCACAAACATATTTTTATTAAAACCATTTTTAAGGTTGGTTTCCAAATTACTTTAAAATTTGACAGAATTCTGCCAAATACCAAGAGGAACATTTACAGTAAATCTTCAATAAGAACACAATAATATGCCATATGCTCCACAGTGCAAAGATATATGAGCTTAAGACACTGGAAGCACACGCTAACATAATTGAATCATATCATTACAGAACTATATATATACTGTATGCATATACTGTGTATATACAGTATCTCAAAAAAGTGAGCAAACCCCTCACATTTTTGTAAATTTATTAAATATTTTCATGCAACGACACTGATGAAATGACACTTTGCTACAATGTAAACCTAGTTAGTGTACAGCTTGTATAACAGTGTAAGTTTGCTGTCCTCTCAAAATAACTCCACACACAGCCATTAATGTCTAAACCACTGGCAACAAAAGTGAGTACACCCCTTAGTGAAAATGTCCAAATTGGGCCCAATTAGCCATTTTCCCTCCCCAGTGTCATGTGACTCGTTAGTGTTACAAGGTCTCAGATGTGAAGGGGGAGTAGGTGTGTTAAATTTGGTGTTTCGCTCTCACTCTCTCATACAGTTCACTGGAAGTTCAACAACTTTCTAAGGATCTGAAAAAAAGAATTGTTGCTCTACATAAAGATGGCCTAGGCTATAAGAAGATTGCCAAGACCCTGAAACTAAGCTGCAGCATGGTTGCCAAGACCATACAGCAGTTTAACAGGACAGGTTCCACTCAGGACAGGCCTCGCCATAGTCCACCAAAGAAGTTGAGTGCAAGTGCTCAGCGTCATATCCAGAGGTTGTCTTTGGGAAAAAGAACCATATCAGTGCTGTCAGAGGTTGAAGGGGTGGGGGGTCAGCCTGTCAGTGCTCAGACCATAAGCCATACACTACATCAAATTTGTCTGCATGGCTGTTGTCCCAGAAGGAAGCCTCTTCTAAAGATGGTGCACAAGAAAGCCCGCAAACAGTTTGCTGAAGACAAGCAAACTAAGGACATGGATTACTGGCACCATGTCCTGTGGTCTGATGAGACCAAGATAAACTTATTAGGTTCACATGGTGTCAAGCGTGTGAGGTGGCAATCAGGAGAGGAGTACAAAGACAAATGTGTCTTGCCTACAGTCAAGCATGGTGGTGGGAGTGTCATGGTCTGGAGCTGCATGAGCGCTGCCAGCACTGGGGACCTACCTACAGTTCATTGAGGCAACCATGAATGCCAACATGTACTGTGACATTCTGAAGCAGAGCATGATCCCCTCCCTTCAGAGACTGGGCCGCAGGGCAGTATTCCAACATGATAAGGACCACAAACACTCCTTCAAGACGACCACTGCCTTGCTAAAGAAGCTGAGGGTAAAGGTGATGGACTGGCCAAGCATGTCTCTAGACCTAAACCCTATTGAGCATCTGTGGGGCATCCTCAAAATGAAGGCAGAGGAGCGCAAGGTCTCTAATATCCACCAGCTCCGTGATATCGTCATGGAGAAGTAGAAGAGGACTCCAGTGAAGCTCTGGTGAACTCCATGCCCAAGAGGGTTAAGGCAGTGCTGGAAAATAATGGTGGCCACACAAAATATTGACACTTTAGGCCCAATCTGGACATTTTCATTTAGGGGTGTACTCACTTTTGTTGCCAGCGGTTTAGACATTAATGGCTGTGTGTTGAGTTATTTTGAGGGGACAGCAAATTTACACTGTTATACAAGCTGTGCACTCACTACTTTACATTGTAGCAAAGTGTCATTTCTTCAGTGTTGTCACATGAAAAGATGTAATAGAATATTTACAAAAATGTGAGGGGTGTACACACTTGTGTGAGATACTGTATATATATATATATATATATATATATATATATATATATATAAATAAACCTTGCAGAAAACCTTGCAGAACATGCATATGTAACATACATATGCCTTTCAGGAAACATAGAATCAGAGTGAGCCAATTGCAGGGGAGGGGAATTCTGTTACCATGTCTGTTGCCATGTCCAAATGGAAACTTGATGTTTGTATTAGTTTAAGCATGGGTTCAAACCTATGTGAATTGGATGCGGCTTACACCGCATCCAATTTGAATTCGCAGGACACTTGAAAACACATACTTTTCAATGTGTCCGGTTCACATCTGTGCGGTGCATTCGCACTCCACATTGCACAGAAAATGTATGCGTTTTCTGTGCAATGCGGTGCGAGATCCCAGCCAATTATGTTCAATGGGAACGCATCTGACACATAGATGTGTTCCGCACTGACCGGGGATCTTTCCCCCTGCTCGCGGCACCTCCCCCCTCCCTCTGCGGGCAGCAGCTGTGCTGCGAGAATTGCCGAACGCCGGCTCTGGTCCTTCTCACAGGCAAACAGGCTGGAATTCTGGGTCTGGATCTTCTGGAACGCGTCACAGGTCCCAGAAGATATGCCAGCCATTCTGACACACACTTGTGATGCCGGCGCTGCCGAGGGGAGGGGGAGAGGAGTGAGCCTGGGACAGGTGAGTGTCCGATTGTTAAAACTCAACAGCTACACTTTTTGTAGCTGCTGACTTTTAGCTGGGTGGAACTCTGGTGTTGGGCATTTCTAGTGATTTTGAATTATTAATACCTGGTCTACCTTAGCCAGTTTTGGACATTGGACGTGCTACACATGTCGATTTCCCCCCAGCATGTAAAAATAACAACTGCGTAAATACAGCATCTATTACAGCCTCTACAAAACTGACCTTCTGACACCGTGTTTATGAAGAGTGAGAGATGCACAGTAACTTGTTTTTCCATTTAACTACTGATCAAAGGGATGAGCTTCCATCTGCATATGATGTCAATTAGGCCTCATTAACACTTGCTTCAAAATGTGGCATTTGACCCGTGTTTTTGAAGCACTCTGCATGCCAATTAAAGCAGCTATCACCAAGTACCTTACAGTCCTGTACACACTGTTGAGTTGTGCTGCTTTGCTTCAGAAATTGTTCCCCATGTCGCTTTCCTGGGGCTTCACTGCATCTCCAAAGCCTCCATAGAAGTCTATCACAGCTCTCCCTAAGGCCTGTTTCACACGACATTCAGCTTGTATAAGAGCAGTGTGAACATCAAGTTTATATAAACCTTTCTGCAAGCTTTTGGAAAGCTTTGAACAGCTTTCTATCAAAGCCTTTAAAGTGCCCTTCAACTCCTGTTTAGAAATGTTATACACAGATCCTATTGGGAGTGCTGATTGCCACTTTTAACAAGCCGCTAGCAGGCTTCAGCAGGCTTTCAACAAGTTTCAAGAAGCCTTGAAAGTGGTAGTAAAGGCAGAAGGCTTTTTTTATCTTAATGCATTGTTAGCATTAAATTATAAAGCCTTCTGTGTGCAGCTGCCCCCCTAAAACTTACCTGAGGTCCCTCTCTGTCCAGAGATGTCCACGAGTGTCTCAGCCATTTGAGATTCTCCCTCCCTTGGCTGAGACACAGCAGTGGCACCATTGGCTGCCACTGCTGTCAATCAAAGTCAGCTGGCCTTAAAGGGAAGAGAGGGAATGGGGTCGGGTCGGGGCTCTGTGTCCAAATGGACACAGGGAGCTGTGACTCGGCTTGGGTGCCCCCATCACATGCTGTTTGCTGTGGGGGCTCTGAACAGGAGGGAGTGGCCAGGAGTACCGAAGAGGGACCCGAGAAGAGGAGGATCGGGCCTGCTCTGTGCAAATCCACTGCACAGAGCAGGTAAGTATAACATTTTTGTTATTTTTATAGGAAAAGAACAAGACTTTACAATCACTTGAAGCCCGCTAGCAGCTTGTTTAACCACTTCAGCCCCGGAAGGATTTCCAGCTTTGGGACCGGAGCCCTTTTTGCGATTCGGCACTGCGTCGCTCTAACTGAAAATTGCGCGGTCGTGCGACGTTGTACCCAAACGAAATTTGCGTCCTTTTTTCCCACAAACAGAGCTTTCTTTTGGTGGTATTTGATCACCTCTGCGTCGTTTCTGATTGCCGCTATAAACAAAAGAAGAGCGACAATTTTGCAAAAAAACCCAAATTTCTTACTTTTTGCTAGAATACAAATCAAAAAAAAAATATAAAAAAACATTTTTTTTCACCGTTTTTGGCCGATTTATATTCTTCCTCATATTTGCAATAAAAAAAATCGCAATCTGCGTTTATTGATTGGTTTGCGCAAAAGTGGTCGCGTTTACGGATGATGAGAATTCATTTTTGGGGTTTTTTTTTTTTTTTTTACTAGTAATGGCGGCGATCTGCGGTACTGCGATATTTCAGCGGACATGTCGGACTATTTTGACACTTTTTTGGGACCATTGGCATTTAGCTATAAATTGGCTTTTGGCTATAAAAATGCACTGATTACTGTGTAAATGTCATTGGCAGTGAAGGGGTTAACCTGCAGGGGGCGCTCTAAGGGTTAACTATGTTCCCTGGGCGTGTTCTAACTGTAGGGGAACTGCACTATCTGGGGAAGGGAAGTGGTCATAGCCTTCGTATACAGGAAGGCTGTGATCACAGCCCTTCCCCCTTCACACAGAGCGGAGGTCCGTGTTTACATACACGGACCTCCGTTCCTCCGCTCGGGGGGGGCCATCGCGGGTAGCCGGCGGCAATCGAAGCCGCCGCACCCGCTCCCTGGCCCTCCCCGAACACAGTGAGCGTGCGGGCGTGCCTCCGGCGGCGCGCGCGCTCACTAAGCTCGATCCCGCAGCCGCTGTCGTATGACGGCGTTTTGCGGGAACGAACCACTTTGCCGCCGTCAGATGCCGATCGGCGGTCGGCAAGTGGTTAAAGAGGCAATCATCACTCCCATTATAATCTGTGTATAACATTTCCAAACAGGAGCTGAAAGGCACTTTAAAAGCTTTAACAAAGCTTGCTGAAAGATCAACAAAGCTTGCTGTTCACACGGTGCCTATACAAGCTGAAACCTGTATGAAACTGGCCTAACTGCAAATGCAGCAGTAGATGTGTGTTTCAGAGTTAGCTTAGCTTAATAGTTGTTTTGAAAAATGTATTGTAATGTATAGTATTCGGAAAGAAAATCAAGCATTTGTCACGCTTTATTAAAGGATAAGTTCACATTCTGTAACATGTTATAAATGCACTGGCCCCCGAACCCCTCCGATGCCCCACACAGACTTTGCGGCTGTCAGCTTGTAGTTCTCAATTTACTACCAGGGCGATGTTGATCGCTCTAGGCAGTTCATTCAGCTTCCTGTCAGAGTGTAACTGCCTGCCCATATCGGAGGAATGGGCCCACAGCTACACAGACAGTCTGCTTAGTTGTGGCATTACACCTACAATCTGCTGACCATGGGAGATATTCTTTACAGGTCGCTAACAAAATTAATAATAAATGCATGCTTTTCTACCTGTAAAAAAATGTGTATTTATTATCATTTTTTTTTTAATGGTAAACTTATCCTTTAACTACTTGCCTACCAAGCCAATTCTGACACTTCGCTCCTACATGTAAAAATCATATTTTTTTTACTAGAAAATTACTCAGAACCCCCAAATATTATATATGTTTTTTTTAGCAGAAACCCTGGGGAATAAAATGGTGGTCGTTGCAACTTTTTATCTCACACGGTATTTGAGCAGCAATTTTTCAAACACGTTTTTTTTGGAAACAAAAACAGTTTCATGCATAAAAAAAAACAGTAATGTTAGCCCAATTTTTTGCATATTGTGAAAGATGATGTTACGTCGAGTAAATAGATACCTAACATGTCACACTTGGGTGGAATAGCGTCAAACTTCGGTACTTAAAAATCCCCATAGGCGACGCTTTAAACATTTTTTACAGGTTACCCGTTTTGAGTTACAGAGGAGGTCTAGCGCTAAAATGATTGCTCTCGCTCTAACGTTCGCAGCGATACCTCATATGTGTGGTCTGAACGCCATTTACATATGGGGGCGTGACCTACGTATGAGTTTGCATCTGCGAGTGAGTGAGTGGGGACGGGGCACTATAAATTTTTTTTTTTGTACTTTTATTTTTCGATTTTGACACTTTTTTACATTTTTTTTTGATCACTTTAATTCCTATTACAAGGAATGTAAACATCCCTTGTAATAGGAATAGGGCACGACAGGTACTCTTTAAAGTGAGATCTGGGGTCTATAAGTTCTCAGATGTTGCCTCTAGGCTGGAAAGTCTGAAAAAAAAAAAGAAAAAAGATCCTGGCTTCCCAGCCGAGGCGGCGGCATTTTTTGAAATGCGGAGCCAGGCGTGACGTCATAACATAGCACCCAGTCTCTGAAAGGTCATAAAGACTTCGGGGGACTATCTGGCCTGCCTGATTCTCTACATTCAGCACCGGTTGATTCCTTCTCCGGCTTGCCGATCGCACGGGCAGGCAGGAAGAAGCACCGGAAGGGCGGCATCATCTAAAAGAAGATGCCTGAATGATGCCTGTAGCTGCAGGCATCATTCAGATAGTACCACTCAAAGTCCACAACGTCATATGACGGCGTGCGGACGGGAAGTGGTTAAAGCTTCAAAAAAAGTATCATGAAAGCATCATGAAAACATCAAAAATGCATGTTACAGTGGTAGGCACTTTAATGTGTTACTAATCAACAAAAGAGTAAATGAGGCCTAAAGGCGTTTGTTACCCGAACATTACATATTCCTGATATGTGTCTGTTGTACCATGTGACGCATATGTGGTGTGGACAAGAGAGTGAGCTTTAAAGTCCACAGACTGCACATGCATGCATATGCATCCCAACTGTCCCTGATTTAAAGGGACTATCCCTCACTTTGAACAAAATCCCTCTTTCCTCCTCATTTGTCCCTTATTTTTGGTCTGATCTATATAGCTGTTTATAAAATAGACAATGTATCTATTCAAAAGTGTTTTACAGTGCTAAACCTTTCATCCAATCTATAAATTGCTGTACTTGCAAATCCCAAAAGTTAATATAAAGGAAAAGTAGTGGTAAAAAAAACAACACATACGTTTAACCAACCTTATTTTTTTTTTTGTATAATACTCTTTTAAGGGGGGCGTGGCAGAGGGTGTGTCCTATGTAGGACTGCCACCTCATTCCTTCAAAACTGAACACATATTATACAGGTTCAGTGGCTGATTAAGGTGGTAATTAAATTCACTTAGTGCCTTATCTGCATTAAACTAGCCTCAGAATAGCGGGGGGAAAAATGTCTCCCTGATCCCTAGAGAGGCAATCGGATTTTCCCTGGATCAACTTTACCTATAAATGTTAGTACCCAGTTATATTATGTACATTAAAGAAAGAATCCAGGCCTTTTTTAAAGCAATCTACTGTGCTGGCCAGAACCACCTGCATTAAATTAGACTCAGAACCTGTGTTAGGGTCCTTTCACACACACGGACCGTTCATCAGTTCATCAGTTTATCAGTTCATCAGTTCATCCGTTTTTCATCAGTTTTTCATCCGTTTTTCATCAGTGGTCATCAGTTTATCATCAGTTTTTTCATCCGTTTTTCATCAGTGGTCATCAGTTTTTCATCAGTTTTTTTTTACATTCACTACCAATGCAAAAACGGATGAAAAACTGACCGTTCGTCAGTTTACATCCGTTTTTCATCCGATCTGTTTTTTTGACGGATGAAAAATAGGACTTTCATCCATTCAAAAAAACGGATGCTGACGGAAGCGGATGAAAACTGATGAAAATAGCTGATCATCAGTTGTCATCAGTTTTTCCATAGAGTTGCATTAATGTCCGTTTTTCATCCGTCAACGAATGGATGAAAAACGGACAAACGGTCCGTATGTGTGAAAGGGGCCTAATTCATATGTGTTCAGTTTTAAATGGATGAGGTGGCAACCCCAGTCTTATGCCTTCATACTTTTGCTAATAGGTGTTCCTCATTCCCATCTCAGAAAGTTGGGAGGTATGCATATGTGTCTATGGGTGGAAGAGCTTTCTGTGCAAAGATAGCCCTTGGTTTCTACTAATGGTCAGGAGCCAGTGGTGGAACTGGCCCCCAATCATGTGACCACTGTGACAGACCCCCCCCCAGGCATAGAGACACTGTTAAAGGGACGTAGGGCTGAATGGGAAGTGGTTAAAGTTATAAGAACTTGGGAATACTTTGGAAATATCTACTCCCAGCATGCACACTTGGCTTAAAAAAAAAACAGTTCTTTTGGCAGAAGAAAACATTCATCCAGAGCGTTTTTGTACAGGTGTTTAAGAACGTTCAGAAGCGTTTAGCTTTTTTTTCTGCCAGAAGACTGCTCTCAAAAATGCAAAACAGAAGGTTTTTTCTTGCCTCTAAACGCTGAGCTTAAAATATGCCTCTAATTGTCCTAAAGTGCATGAACAAATAGGATAACATTAGTTGCTTCTACAGGAAAAACACAAAACTCCTTTAGAAGCAGTGATTTTTTTTTTAAGCCAATGAGCATGGACCCTAATTTTACAAAAGCTACTTTCACAAGTAAAGTATTATAGTGTGACATCTATGTGCAGATCTGGAATTCTGGAGATATTTTTACAAGAATGTAATGTGCACGTATAAGTGAATACAAGGCTGCTATCAATTCAGTAGAAAGCACTAAACAAGTCATCACGCTAAATTTCCCATGCCCCTTACCGAAAATTCTTAATTGCTTGCTTAAACAAACCCTTATGATTCAGATTTCCAAATAAGAAGAAGGTGAGAAAAAAAATCAAAACAACTCCAAATAAACAGGAAAGCCAGAACAGTTTTCGCTGAAGTAAATAATGGTAATTTTAGTATATGGTGGAAACCTCTTAAACGTAATGGCTCCTGTAAAAGCTTTTTTTTTCCACTTGCACTTTCCACTGTCAAACAGCTTGAGATGCCAGTAACTGTAAAACACTTTAGATGACAGGTTTACAAGCTAGTTGCAGATTTTAGATTTTATGTATAATTTGTGATAAAATGCTGCAGCAATTATCTATCTTGTTAGGTATAATTTAGTGCAATATGGCTTATTATATTTTGCTCCTTCATTTAGAATATTTGTATTCCTTAAACTATTACAGAAACATACCAAACCCAAATACTGAGCCTTTTAGTCTGTGACTGCCTATAGAAATGTTTCTTTCGTTTTTTGCCATAACATGATAGGCAGCCTTCACTGACATATATGAAGCTGTATTTAAAAGTGGCATTAATAACTTCTTGCTCCATATTTATTTTAAAGGAAGTAGATTCTTTCTGGGCTACTGGGCACATCAGGGGTTTCTAGGCCAGCACCCTCCTACTAATCATGGGACAACATAGAGATTTGCATGAACTCTTATAGCGGCAGTAAACCCATGCATTTAACAAGTTAAAAACCAGTTACATTTTCGTCATGTGCCGGAAATGTAACACTCCCATTGGTTGTGCTCTAAACCAAACTGTCAAACCATCCAATGGCTGGTGTCATAGCTGATCACATGTGCAGCATCATGGCAGTTGTAGATTAAACAGAGGCCAAGATGGCAGCTTCCTTGGCTGAAAATGATAGGAGGGTTTACTACCACTTTAAGATGCGAGACAAAGATAATACGGGTACCTGGTCACTCTGCACAATAACACAACACTGGTGTTTCCCAGTATTCCAAATCCCGACCCAAGTCCTGGACCAGTCTAACCAGGATCCATGGCTGTATTGTGGTAAACATTGCTTCTCTTGCCTAGCTGAGGTCAAATACGGTGGTGGGAAAGGGGGTTCCAGTACGGTTCAGGCCAGGAGAGGAACTTGGGCAGTAGAGAATCTGCAGCACATTTCCCCATTTACTCTTAAAATATGGTGGCAATCTTACATAAGAGACCCAAATCCTTCTGTTCAATCACAATATGTACTTGCTAATGTATGTATATTTTACAAACTTACCTAATAAACAGAGATGAAACATAAAATTGGTGTTCCACCCATGTGCTACTGACTACAAAGGCCAGTTTTATCATACATTTCTTTATAAGCCCAGCTGCCTTGAGCCCCCCTACCCCATCAGCACACAGCATGCAAAATCAAAACCTACTTAGCAGCACTTACAACATTACAAACAGAATCATGTCCCCATGGACACAATCAGTACTGTACTGTACTGACATGGCCAGACACATCCAAAGAAACAAGGACTGCTTGCCAAACTCTGTCAAGTTAAAAAGGTGATGCGAAGCATTGCAGCCGCAGTAGTGTGTACTGACCTGAGCAGCCACCATGTTTCTTTAGAGGTAGGTAGTCTGGGGGGCAGAAAATGACCTGTTTTACTATCGGCGTGAACTAGGCCTAAAACGGTCTTTTAACACAATTAATACCACAATGACATAACCAAAAAAAAAAAAAGTGCATAGACACTGACACCAGCAGAAACATGGCCAATGACACAATCAGTACTGTACTGACAACCTGAAAGTATTTCAGGGATATATACCATACAGAAGTGGAAGTGGCAAATTTTGCAGTTTTCCTCAATATGGGTGGGCTACAATTCCCCTTTCCTGTAGGTAAGCTTATACAGTTTCTAAGCATCTGAAAACAGGTCCAGATATATAATGGGTAAAAATGCTTTGTAAAAGGAGCCAGTGCCAAGCAGGAGTTCTGCACAAGCCCATGTGGCACTATTAGCTTTAACAAAGTATTTTACTTTCAACCTCAGTTATATATTTATTTAGACCTGTTTTAGAATTTTAAAGCCTGGAGTCTGGGATAGGACACTGCACAACTGGCACTAGCTGAGCTCTTTCTGCAGTTGTAGGTAACTCCTCTGATGCTTTTCATGCTACTCACATCATACAGCCCTCCCATGTCCTGAAACTCCCAACTGAGTCTCCTAATCCTGAAGAAGCTATGAAGCTGCACTGGGTACCAGTCTTTTCTCCCCAGTTGGATTCTTGCTAGAGTTGAGTTTGGCTACAAGGGAAGGTTGTGGGGTTGCAGAACAGATGTTGATTTGTACTGGGAGGGAGATTGCAGCAGGGGCCTGGATTTGTTCGGGGGGGGAGGGGGTTTTATGCTCAGGAGGTAATCAAGCAGATTGGTGCATAGTTTTAATCACTTGGGGGATTTTTGCTGACACATAATGCTCCTGCATCTTGGGGAGTGGGGGGGGGGGGCAGTTTGGCATGTTCGCCCTGGGCTTTAGATGACCTTGTCCAGGCACCGATCACATGTTCCTTTATACTTGAGGGTGCCAAGTATTTACTTTGGATCCTGACACCAAAAGGAGCAGTGGAGCATAGGAAAGGTAAATAGAGCAGCAGTTGGAAACAATATCCTTTATCCTGAATAAGCAAAGGTTTTCCCCCAAAAGGTGAAATTCTGCCTTAAGGTGAAATTCTGCCTTAAGTCCCCCTCCCCCCTCCTCTGCCACATTTGTTATGTAATTTTGGGGGAAGGGTACCTAGTTTTGACAGGTACTCCCTCCAACTTCCGCATGGATCTTCTGGGTCACATCACGGGTCCAGTCTTCTGGGACACATCACGGGTCCCAGAGGACTGTGGGACCATTCACAACGCGGCTTGCACATGCGCATTGGGCAGCCAGCTGAAAAGCCATATGCAGCTCAGCTGGCTGCCCACAGTTAAGGTGCTGGTGCCAGCACTCCAAAGGCTAGTGAAAAACAAGCCTGGATGAGGAAGGTGCTGGACTACTGGACAGGTAAGTGCCCTGTTTTTAAAAGTCAGCAGCTACAGACTTTATTTTTTTTATAGGGCAAAGAACCACTTTAGGCTACAATGTATTTTAGTAAGACACAAAATTAACATTACTATTCTACTGTATCTTGGCTCTGCTTTCAAAGAAATAATTTTTGAAAGCAAAACATTTACAGTCTTTTAAAATACATACATTTAAAACAGTTAGAATTTCTATCTGTGTCTTAAAGCTTTTTAAAAATGGAAACAAAAAATAAGGGAAGCAATTTCCTATGACGGACCTCACCATAGGGGTACATTCACTTAGAGGTGAGTATAAAATGACAGTGAACAAGCAGTGGAGGCTTAAAGATAGCAATTACTGCATGAGTAGCTAGCGGGATTTCTAAGTAAATAGACCAGTGGGTCCTGATGGCATGTATCTGAAAACGGCAAGGACAAAAAGAGACTTTGCATAAAAGCCACTTTACTTTTGTGATAATTCTCCCACTGAGAAGATACACAGCTGTTCAAGGAAGTACATATCCAAAAATAAGTGTGCAAGGATTCATTTGAGTCTCTAGTTCATTGTTTGCTTGATAAATAAAAATTAAATGGCGGACCCTAATGTTCCTTTAGCAAGCCTCCCCAATGTTACTGTACAAAGGCACCTTTATGCTCTGTAAGAAAAAAAAACTTTCTAAAGTATAAAGTGACTACATAGTATCATGTTTATACAACCTTTAAAAACACAAACAGAGCAGCATTAAAGTTGATATAAACCCAAAAATCTAAAATGTAATATACTGCATCTTACTAACCCTTAGGCCCCTTTCACACCGTCGGATAGAATTCAGCTTTTAACTGCGGATAGATGAAGTTATCTACCGCAGCTATACTCAGACAATGCTTTCCTATAGCCCCATTCACACTCTGCATTTAGCAATGGTTTTGTTACATAAGGTTTTGTGCGATTAGAAAAAATAGATTTGACTGCGTCCAGCCTGCAAACAGTTTGCTGAAGACAAGCAGACTAAGGACATGGATTACTGGAACCATGTTACGTGGTCATCATCTTTAGAAAAGGCTTCCTTCTAGGACAACAGCCATGCAGACCAATTTGATGCAGTGTGCAGCGTATGGTTTGAGCACTGACAGGCTGACCCCCAACCCCTTCAACCTCTGCAGCAATGCTGGCAGCACTCATACGTCTATTTCCCAAAGACAACCTCTGGATATGACGCTGAGCACGTGCACTCAACCTATTTGGTTGACCATGGCGAGGCCGGTTCTGAGTGGAACCTATCCTGTTAAACAGCTGTAAGGATCCTGGCCACCATGCTGCAGCTCAGTTTCAGGGTCTTCTTATAGCTTAGGCCATCTTTATGTAGAGCAACAATTCTTTTGTTCAGATCCTCAGAGTTCTTCGCCATGAGGTGGCATGTTGAACTTCCAGTGACCAGTATGAGAGAGTGAGAGCGATAACACCAAATTTAACACACCTGCTCCCCATTCACACCTGAGACCTTGTAACACTAACAAGTCACATGACACTGGGGAGGGAAAATGGTTAATTGGGCCAAATTTGTACATTTTCACTTAGGGGTGTACTCACTTTTGTTGCCAGCGATTTGGACATTAATGGCTGTGTGTGACTGTTCTTTACTAGGTGACATGTCATCACGTGGTATCTAGGCTGATCCCAGCAGTGATCAAGAGCAGAGTAATGTGCTGGTACGTAGCTGTGCCTGCTCAAGACACTGCCCAGCAGTAAAATTACTGCTGGCCGGTCAGCAAGTGGTTAAAGGAAAGTTCTCTAGCCATTGACATTCTGTTGGGGTATAAACTCTCTGGCCACCGGCACTCTGTAGGGTATGTCAGCTTTATGAGAATAACCTACTGCTGACATGATATGGTCAAAAAAATTTTAGACAGAATAAAGGTGAATGAGATGACATACACCGGCGTGCCCTAAAACTGTTGTCCTCTCTTATTTCAAGCCATTGTTTCTAATTTTTAGGGACTCTTTAAGGGCAGGCATAGTAGCACTAGATTGGTGTAAGGCCAATGGGGTGCCTATAATTAAAAAGTGACCAAAGTTTTAACTACAGACTTTTAGTTTAATTTCTATAGTTGGGAAGATGAGTTTTTGCTAGAAAAAAAAATAAGCAATAGACAACATGGGTTCATGAAAGACAGATGTTGTAAATAAATAAATAAATAAAAATCAGATTTCTTTTTATGAGGAAGTAAACAATAAGTTAGACAAAGGATTGGCTGTGGACATAGCATACTTGTCTTTTGCTAAAATGGCACAGTTCCCCACACACAGCTAATGTGTAAGGTAAAATCTACAGGCTTGGAAAAATCAGTTTGTAAATAGACAAAAAAAATTAGCTAAAAGACCATATTCACAGAGTAGTAATTAATAATTTGTACTCTGAATGGTCTAAGATTATTAGTGTACCCCAAAGTTCAGTGTTGGGACCCTTATTTTTTAATATATGTATAAATGATATAGGGTCTGGGATTAAAAGTACCATTTCAGCCTTTGCAGATGGCACCAAGCTATGCAGTGGAATACTGTCCATACAGGATGTCTCCAACAACATCAATGCACTGTTTAATTGGGCGACTACGGGGCAAATAAGGTTTAATGTTGATAAAGTTAGTTATGCACTTGGGGGCTAAAAACATGCATGCATCTTACATACTGGGTGGAGTACAACTTGGGGAATCAATGGTGGAGAAGGATCTGGTAATTCATAAGCTTAATAATAGCATACAATGCCAATCTGCAGTTTCTAAAGCAACACAATTCTTTCTTGTATTAAGAGGTATAGACTGCAGAGAGAGAGAAAGAGACATAATTTTGCCCCTGTACAAATCATTAGTAAAACCTCATCTGGAATATGCAGTTAAGTTTTGGCCACCAGTTTACAAACAAGGATATCAGGGAACTGGAGAAAGTGCAGAGAAGGGCAACCAAACTGATAAGAGGCATGGAGGTGCTCAGCTATAAGGGATGATTAGCTGAACTGAATTTCTTCCTTCTTGAGAAGAGGAGACTAAGGGGGATATGATTAACACGTATAAATACACAAGTGGTCAATATAGTAAACTTGGTGTAGAGTTATTACTTTAAAGTGGTTGTCAACTCGTGACAACCACTTTAACCTACAGGTAAGCCTATAGTAAGGCTTACCTGTAGGTGCCCTGCATATCTCCCAAACCTGCACGGTTTAGGAGATATGCAGTGTACTGCGATGTGCCTACATCACTGGGCACATGCGCAGTGAAGAAACGGCCTCCGTGCCGTTCCTTCATTGAGATCGTGCCATGACTGGCGGCTCCCTCGCGCATGCCAACCCATCAGGGTTTACTTCCTCTTTAAGGTCATCACAAAGGACAAGGGGTATTCTTCATGTCTGGAAGAAAAGAGATTTTTAACCTCCAAATATGGAAAGGCCTTAAGGATTATTTATTAAATTAACATGTATAGATAAAAACACCAGGGGTGGTTGATCCAGAAAATATCAGACTGCCTCCTGGGGAATCCAGAAGGAATTTTTCTCCCCCACTGGAGCAAATTTGATTGTGCTCTATTGTGTTTTTTGCCTTCCCCTGGGTCAACTGTGGGTAAAGGATTGGGCATATGGAGGTTTTATAGTCATGTGTGTTTTTTTTTTTTTATTGGTTGAACTAGATGAACCTGTGTCTTTTTTCAACCAGACTAATATGCTAGCCATAGATGGATCAAATCTTGGCTGGTTCAGCAGGGGACTGGCCAAGATTCGATCCATGTATGGGCAGGCTGATTGTATTAAGGTAGATTCATCGAGCGACTTCAGTACAACCAGTCTGTCAAATTTTTTGGCATGCAATTACTGCCAGCAGCTATAGCTGCTAGCA
Source organism: Glandirana rugosa (assembly GCA_018402905.1). Taxonomy (NCBI): domain Eukaryota; kingdom Metazoa; phylum Chordata; class Amphibia; order Anura; family Ranidae; genus Glandirana; species Glandirana rugosa. The sequence goes on from BLSH010295455.1 coordinate 907,477, forward strand.
GTAATCATTGTGGTCTGCTGGCTGGGAAGGCTCCCCACCTGCAGAACACAATAGTGCTGCAGGAGGCATTGAACACAATAGTGCTGCGACACAGTGTCGATGGGGAAACTGAGCGATTTTCTTTCCTGCAACTAAAGAAAATCAAATCATCTATGGTTTGCCTACCAATGTAACTATGACCCCACTCTACTGTGGACAATGCCCTCTATAATCTTTAACCCCTCTCTTGTCTGATCTTCTGTATAGTTTATAATAAATAATCTGAGTCCAATCCCTGTAGCATCATAAATTCCTCAAAATGCTTAATAGACCACAGGCTACTTGTTAAACTTACTCTGTGTTGGATATAACTGTGCTCCCACAACCATAATCTTCATCCAAATATCTAGTAGCAGACACTATAGGGAATCTGTCTTCTGACTCCTTTCAATATAACCTGTACACACAGATCCCTATAGCTAGTTTGTAAAAGACAGCCAAAAATGTCCAGAGGTGTACACTAGAGAGAAAGAAAGAAACACATAAAAATGATCACAGTTTGTAAATTTTGAGGTTAGATGGTGTCCCCTTACTACAGTATTGAGTATGGTAACTACAACCCTGTCTAGTAGCATAGGCAGGGCTTCGATTTGTTGTTACCATTTCTTCATTTGGAGGGAGGGTCTATATTCGTACATTCAGTTTTTCAATCCCTCCTCTAGACATGCTTAGAAAATCATCAGAAACTTCAAGGAATATAACCTAATGCCTCTTTTCATATATTTACAGAGACATGCACCTTAGGTACCGAGGAAGAAAAACACAGTTACAGCCTCCTAAAGCAAAAATTTTAATTTTTTTGCCAGTCGGTATCAGCAGTGGGAAAAAAGAAGAGAACATGGAAAGATGAAAGCTGGAAGAGTAGTATACAGCGTACCTAGCTGGCAAGCATGATCACAGCAACCCTGCAATATCTTTTCTTTGTGCCACTTTGCTTGTTGGGATGAATGAATGGTAACGCTGACTTAGTAGTTCCAAAAAATACTAAAAACAATCTGGTGCACATGAACATTTGGCAATAATTCAGGTCATTTTGAGATCAGTTTGTGCTTTGTTTTTGCTCCTTTCTAGAAGGCAGTGTGAGTGCATGTATATTAGCGCTAAAACCAAAAAACTGCAATACATTGAAAGAGCAACAATAACTGCAATCAAAACGCTCCGTAAGTTACAATTACGAACACACTGCATTTCAGATTTTTCAAAAACGTATCACAAACTGATGTCCGAAGCAAAAACAAACAAAAAAATTACATAGAAACACCTTCTGACCCATTACTGTACTCTGCTTGAGCTCTCTGCGCACTGATGGGCACTGATAGGCGGCACTAAAGGGCACTGATAGGTGGAACTGAAGGGCACTGATATGTGGCACTGATGATGAGGCACTGATTGGCAGCACTGGTGGGCATAGATAGGTGACACTGGGGGCACTGGTAGGTGGCACTGGGGGGCAGCACTGATAGGTGGCACTGATGATGAGGCGCTGATGGGCACTGATTGGCAGCACTGGTGGGCATAGATAGGTGGCACGGGGGGCACTGATGATGAGGCATTGATTGGCAGCACTGGTGGGCATTGATAGGGGGCACTGGTGGGCACTGCTTAGCAGTGCTGATATGCACCAGTAGGAGGGCACTAGTGGGCACTGCATGGTCTGGAGTGTGCGGGACCGATGTCCTGTTTACTCCAGACAGTAATATGCTTTTTTTTCTCCTCACACTGTCAGCGTGAGGGGGAAAAAAGGCAGATTACCAGCTCTGTTTACATGACATGATCAGCTGTCATTGGCTGACAGCTGATCATGTGGTAAGGGACCGGAATCTCATTGACTTGCTAACCACAGAGCGAGCTGCGTGCTCCCCACAGGGGGCGCGCAGGCAGCTTATGCACGGGAGGACGTATATGGACTCCCTCCCGGCAATTTAGGCCCATGCTGTAGCCGCCTTTCGGCTATAGCATGGGCAAGAAGAGGTTAAAGTGGATGTAAACCCCATTCATGAAATTTGACCTGGGCACATCTAACTGTAGTGTTTACTTATCTTTCTCCAAAGCCCTAAGTCTTGTGTCTTTCTGCTGCTCGGTTCTTCTGTTATCAACATGATAACTTCTGAGAAGCTCCCTGACAACCAGGGTAAAACCAACCTGAAATTTGTGTCGGGATGGTGCATAGAAATAGATTGGCAGACAGCTGGTCTATTTACAGCGCAGCTTTGCCCATTTCTTCCTTCCTCTGTCTATGTGGAGAGGAGATGTGTGCCTTTCCTCCAATCAGCTGTCACACAGTGTATGCCAAGAAACCACACCAAGTGGTGGAACAGGAAAAGAAAATTCTAACATGATGTGCACTTTCTAAACAGTCTAGAAAGCTGAAGACAGAACATATACAAGTAAAACTTATGTAGGGAGATTTGTTTCATCTCTGTGTATCATCTGAGGCTGTTCACTTCACTGGGTACATGTAAGGGTTTACATCCACTTTAAGGCCTCATCAACATCTACAAAAGAGTAATAGATCTGTATCTGTAATAAAGTATCTGTAGGGGATTGGAAGAAAACTGGACTGAGACAATACTATACTATTGTACAGGCATCAAAGGGATTGCACAGGTCAGTAGGTTCAGTTTAGGAATGTTCTTGTTTAATCTTTCCAGCATAAAACAGAAAGAATGCATGTGGACGAGCAGAATGTCCCTTTTTCCTACATGCCCTCTGTAAGTTAAAGAATGTATTGCCAGCTTTTAGTTTATTTTAGATTAATCTCAGAAATAATGCAGCAACATCAAATAAAAATGCTCATAGACACAGTACTTTCTCTTTTGTTTTGCTAAGAATGTATTATGTTCTTCATCAGGACATTACATCAACATGCTTTTTAGAGTTACAAGCATTACAAAACCAAGGCCATGCACAACTTTTCAATGCTGTTAAAGTTGTTCTTTACAATAGCGTGATTTTCAATGCAATTCAAATGCTCAGTCACAAGCTCGACTGAACGGAGTTCTCAAGGTCCTAGAACTTTCACCAGAGGGAAATTCAGGACCAGAACCAAACAAAAGGCAGAAAATGTATATAAATGTATAGTGTTACCTAGTTCTATAGTGCTACCTAGTTCAGATGTCCCTGAGGACATTGTTTATAGAGTGGTTGTAAACCCTAACATAAGCCCATTGAAGTGACTAGCCTCAGGTGATAGACAGAGATTAAACAAATCCTCCCATATAAATTGTACCTGTTTATCTGTATCAATCTTTCCTGTACAGCATTTACACATTATTCACAGCATCCAGGAGACAGGGGCCAGGGATCTGATGTCGCACGTTGCACAGCTTAGAGCAGGGAACCTCCATATGAGTGGAGGTAAAGGACACAACCCCCCTCTACACAGGCTCATAGGGAAACATGCACAGCTAAGGCTGTCAATCATCTTCTGTGTGCTGGAGGTGGGCGGGGCCATCTCCCAGGATTGTCAGACTGTCAGAAGTGACTCATGCAGATAGCAGAGGAATGACAGAGCAGAGAGAAATCAAAATAGGTCACTCCAATAGAGGCAAGTACACACTATAGAAGCATATGCTTTGTTTGGTTTTCATTTCAGCGGTTTATTTTAAGGCTCCATTACATATCAATAGGCTAAACAGGCAAGTAAGACTGTGTCTGTATGAGCCTAATACACTGGGAATCAAGCACATTTTTGACACAGTTAGGGCTCATTTACACTTGTGGTCAGTGGGAGGTGGGAGTTTACATATGCCGCAGCTGCGATGCTTTGCGGCCAAAATTCTCTCTCCTGTGGCTGAATAGAGCTGATCTGAAACTGCCCTGCGACGTGTGTAATGAACACAGTTACAGGGTAGTGATGCAGTATTTGCAGGGTTAAAACAGAATGTGAACAGATCTGCAACAGATTTTTAGCCTCATGTACATGGGTGAATGAGGTCATATAATGTAGACTGCGAGTGTATTTCTGTTCACTACAACTGCAGCATAGAGTCACTCACAGTAATGAATGGTTGTACACTAGCTGTAAGCGAATATATGTCATGCTTGCATAAACATGCATATGAGCACAAAATCTATGGACACTTACAAGCTGCTCATGTTTATGCAGTTATGGCATATACCTCCATACAGCTTGCATACAGCCACTTATTACTATGGCTGTCTGTTTGCTGCACCTGTGTGTTACAGGCTTGGAAAAACACTGGCAAATGTATGCTGTATGTTCTCATGCACTAACAGATGCATAAGTGGTCATGGTCGTGTTCTCTTATGTTGTAGTGCAATCTTAGAGCAGCTAAAGGAGGAATTTAGGACATTTAGTACTTGCGGTGTTACCTAATTAATAAATGCGACCCATTGCATAAAAGAAAAAAAACTGTCATTTTCTATATTTAACACAATGATAGTCCAATAAACAAAATACAAGCTTAATATATAGAAGGCATGGCACTCAAAGCAAGTAGACACAATCAAGTGGAAGAGGCACTTGTGGGTCTTGTCTATGTTGCTTTAGTGCAAGACCCATGAGTGCCTCTTCCATTGGAATAATAAATAATGTATTGAAAGACCGATTCATCAAAATAGTTTCAATATACAGTGGGTACGGAAAGTATTCAGACCCCCTTGCATTTTTCACTCTTTGTTATATTGCAGCCATTTGCTAAAATCATTTAAGTTCATTTATATCCCTCATTAATGTACACACAGCACCCCATACTGACAGAAAAACACAGAATTGTTGACATTTTTGCAGATTTATTAAAAAAGAAAAACTGAAATATCACATGGTCCTAAGTATTCAGACCCTTTGCTGTGACACTGATATATTTAACTCAGGTGCTGTTCATTTCTTCTGATCATCCCTGAGATGGTTCTACACCTTCATTTGAGTCCAGCTGTGTTTGATTATACTGATTGGACTTGATTAGGAAAGCCCACACCTGTCTATATAAGACCTTACAGCTCACAGTGCATGTCAGAGCAAATGAGAATCATGAGGTCAAAGGAACTGCTTGAAGAGCTCAGAGACAGAATTGTGGCAAGGCACAGATCTGGCCAACGTTACAAAAAAAATTCTGCTGCACTTAAGGTTCCTAAGAGCACAGTGGCCTCCATAATCCTTAAATGGAAGATGTTTGGGACAACCAGAACCCTTCCTAGAGCTGGCCATCCGGCCAAACTGAGCTATCGGGGGAGAAGAGCCTTGATGAGAGAGGTAAAGAAGAACCCAAAGATCACTGTGGCTGAGCTCCAGAGATGCAGTCGGGAGATGGGAGAAAGTTGTAGAAAGTCAAGCATCACTGCAGCCCTCCACCAGTTGGGGCTCTATGGCAGAGTGGCCCAATGGAAGCCTCTCCTCAGTGCAAGACACATGAAAGCCTGCATGGAGTTTGCTAAAAAACACCTGAAGGACTCCAAGATGGTGAGAAGTAAGATTCTCTGGTCTGATGAGACCAAGATAGAACTTTTTGGCCTTAATTCTAAGCGGTATGTGTGGAGAAAACCAGGCACTGCTCATCACCTGTCCAATACAGTCCCAACAGTGAAGCATAGTGGTGGCAGCATCATGCTGTGGGGGTGTTTTTCAGCTGCAGGGACAGGACGACTGGTTGCAATCGAGGGAAAGATGAATGCAGCTAAGTACAGGGATATCCTGGATGAAGACCTTCTCCAGAGTGCTCAGGACCTCAGACTGGGCCGAAGGTTTACCTTCCAACAAGACAATGACCCTAAGCACACAGCTAAAATAACGAAGGAGTGGCTTCACAACAACTCTGTGAATGTTCTTGAATGGCCCAGCCAGAGCCCTGACTTAAACCCAATTGAGAATCTCTGGAGAGACCTAAAAATGGCTGTCCACCAATGTTCACCATCCAACCTGACAGGACTGGAGAGGATCTGCAAGGAGGAATGGCAGAGGATCCCCAAATCCAGATGTGAAAAACTTGTTGCATCTTTCCCAAAAAGACTCATGGCTGTTTTAGATCAAAAGGGTGCTTCTACTAAATACTGAGCAAAGGGTCTGAATACTTTTCTTTTTTAATAAATCTGCAAAAATGTCAACAATTCTGTGTTTTTCTGTCAATATGGGGTGCTGTGTGTACATTAATGAGGGAAAAAAAATGAACTTAAATGATTTTAGCAAATGGCTGCAATATAACAAAGAGTGTAAAATGTGAGGGGGTCTGAATCCTTTCCGTATCCACTGTACATATTATATTTCTCAGTTTGAAAAATAATTTTATTAGAGGCGCTATCTCATGTCCCCACCAGTGGGAAGGATGTTAATTATAACCCCAAAGTATTTTCCCCTCTCCCAGATACACCTACTCAAGTGTTCAAGCAGGGCAGATTTGATTTAAATCAAGTCAATTTAAATCATGATTTAAGTCACTAGTAAGGCTGGATTTAAATCATAATTTTTAAAGAGCAACTGTCATGTCTGTCCCGCAGTGGCTCCTCCTCTGACCCAGGCTATGATTAAGCACCAAATCACGGTGCGAAACGCACCAGCCAGTCCACGCCACTAATCTGTATTCCTGTGTGATGTGATTATCATAGATTTTTATTGGATTCGCTAATAAAGGTGTTGCATGACAACACTGTCTTTCCTACTAGGTCTTTCCCCAAAGAGAATGCTCAAAATCCAAGGGAAGCTTCTTCGTCATGTCATTACAGCTGCAAGGTGCCTCATAGCTCTCAACTGGAAGAGGCGCTCTCCTCTCTCTCCAGAAGCCCTATACGCCAGAATTAAAGATGTTGACTGGATGGAGAAAATGACAGCTAGAATACAAGATAGGCTGGAAATGCACAATAGCGTTTGGGAACTATGGCATCTCCAGGAGGACCCACCTTGAACTAGTGATCCAGTAATCGCTTTGATTTATGTCTTCTCTTTCTTTCCTCTTTTCTCATACTCTCTTTTCTCTTGTTATTTAACCACTTCCATACGGCCGGATGAGTGGTGATATCTGAATGGTGCCTGCAGCTGAATGGTGCCTTCAGTGTCCGTGAGCCGACTGAGCGGCTGAAGCCGCTCACTGGGCTCCATAACATGGCGGGCGGAAATGACGTCAGAAGTCACGTCCGCCCAACGGTCTTAAAGGGCCCATTTTTTTTTTTGGGCTGTCATTTTTTTCAGATTTTTTTTTTTTTTTTTTGCATTTAAGTGTACATATGAGATTTGAGGTGTTTTTGACCCTGGATCTCATATTTAAGAGGACCTGTCATGCTTTTTTCTATTACAAGAAATGTTTACATTTCTTGTAATAGGAATAAAAGTGATCAAATTTTTTTTTTTTTTTTTTTAAAAAGAACAGTGTAAAAATAAAAAGTAAAAAGCAAAATAAATAATTAAAATTTTTTTTTTTTAAAGCACTCCGTCCCCGCGAGCTCGCCCGCAGAAGCGAACGCATACGCAAGTCCCGCCCACATATGAAAATGGTGTTCAAACCACACATTTGAGGTATCGCCGCGATCATTAGAGCAAGCAATAATTTTAGCACTAGACCTCCTCTGTAACGCAAACTGCTAACTTGTAGAATTAAACGTCGCCAATGGAGATTTTTAAGTTGCAAAGTTTGTCGCCATTCCGCGAGCGGACGCAATTTTGAAGCATAACATGTTGGGTATCATTTTACTCGGCGTAACATTATCTTTCACAATATGGAAAAAAATTGGCCTAACTTTACTATTTTCTTATTTTTTAACTAAAAAAACTGAATTTATTTTAAAAAAAGCACGCTTGGAAAAGCGCTGCGCAAATACGGTGTGACATAAAGTTTTGCAATGACCGCCATTTTATTCTCTAGGGTGTTAGGAAAAAAAATATATATAATGTTTGGGGGTTCTAAGTAATTTTATAGCAAAAAAAAACAGTTTTTAACTCGTAAGCACAGAACCCAAAAAACAGGCTTGGTATTGAAGTGGTTACACTTTGTTACACTATTATATAGAAGTGATAAATCTTTTTTTTGGCGTGGATATGTATCCCAGTGTTAGACCTTTGATACTGTATTAAGCTCTTATTACAAGCAGACGGATACTGTACACATTTTGATGATGTTTATACAACCTTGTACACCAAGCTTATTTCTGCTGTTAATTGATCAATGAAAATTGATAATAAAAACTGTTATATGGGAAAAAAAAGTGTTGCATGCTGTCCAGCACTTTTGTCCATTCATCTATTGATGCAGTGCCGCACCTGTGCGTGTGGAAGCTTCGACAGTGATTATTAGGATCCCAGTAGCCTAGAGCGGTGTGAGTTTACATCCGCCTGTGACCCGCTGTTGACTCACCGACAGTCCCATTCACTTTAATGGGACGGCTGGTGATGGGGCAGTGACACAACAAGATGAGGGACGTGGCGGCAGCAGGTGAGTGGATGCCCGCTAACAGGCGCTGCAATGATGGATCTGAAATGACAGGTGCTTTTTAAATGTAAGAACTAAATCTTGCTGGTAGTTAGAATATTTTATATTTGCAAACAAAATGAAGGTTTTCCATTTAGAATAATAAGCTCTCAGGTTAGTAAAACAGCAATATCAGAATATCATTCAATCATACAGTTTTTAGTGTACATAGATTTGCAAAACAATGGGATAAAGGAATATTCCTGAACTTTGTTTTATCTCATGGTTACTGTGAAACTGTGTGAATGCATCAATGCAGTGCATGTTATCACAGCTTGTAGAGCTTGGATTCGTTGAATGAGTTTACCAAAAATGTAAATTGCAGAATATACAGCCTCATGCTACATAACTAAGCTCCCTTTCATGCTGAATAAATACAAATTAAATTTAAATTAAATTATTATTGTATCTTAAATAGAAAACTATCTTTACATAGATTTACTCCAAAAGCATTTTATTAAAATAAATTAGATTAAAAAAAATCAGATTTAAATAAAATAAAAAAAAAATCAAGTTTTTTTTTTAAAAATCATTGATTTGTATCCACTCTGTGTTCAAGTGTTCCAACATAGTAGGTCAAGTGTTCCAGCATGGTCCTACAAAGTGCCCATCTCCAATGGGGATTTTATTTCCACATCAGTAATATCAAACTAAAATGAATAAATACATAAAATAAACTTTCTATGATACGATAAAATTTCAATAAAAAGATTGAAATATAAAAGAGTTGTTCTATGTAGGTTGTGCTGTCAATCAGTATATTGTTGTGGAGAGAAGGTCATAGACACAAAAGTGTGCAGGGTAGCCAGTCATTAGCTGCATTTCAGCTTCTTTTCATTTGCAAAGGCAGTCATACTTGTATTCGCTGATTTTACTAGCTCATTAAAGTGTATGTTTTCCCTAACAAAAAAAAAATAAACTTTCTAACTGTGTGAGAAAAAGGCCTGACTCCCCCAGGCAGCCAAAAAAAGTTCCTATATTACAACAGACAATCATAACTTTTATCAGCAGAAGCTAGCGGATTACATTAAAACAGGTCTTATCAGTTACTTAGTTCATGCAATAATAGAGCACCTGTAGTAAAAATCAATTTGGATACTGGGAAAAAATGAAATATGGGAATCAAAACCATTTTGGCAAATTGGTCATTCAATACATTATTTTTTCATTGTTTTGCTAACTTAGAATGTAAGGAACATGATCCTGATGTCTACTAAACTAAAGAAATGTTATGCATGCAGCTGAAAGACAATTGGGTATACAGTATTTCTCCCAAATGTGCTGTGCTAGACATGAGCAGCGCAGGTATATTCAATGCTTTTATCACATTCACATATTCTTTCAGTGCGTGGGAGGGAACATGAAAACTGTCACAGCAATTTCACAGCTTTAATCAATTACCTATAATTTAATGGTGGGGGAATCAGTTAATTTATTCCTAAAAGAAGCCTCAATAAAATGACTTTATCATGTTAATAAGCAAACATGGGACTTTTCATTATCCATTCAAATCTTATAGAATATGCTGATTTTTATGTGCTCCTGTGTCACACCATCCAGTATAATAGGATTTTTTTTCTGGCTACACTTCTGTTTGGCTCATAATAAACCTACATGTAATCTTTAATCTATAAATAAATAACTTGAAAGGTATTCTCCAGTCAAAATTAAAAATTGGACCAGTAGTTACACATGGGCAGCAACAGTCTAAGGCAGTCGAGTGGCTTGAACCAGAGGTGTAACTAGAACCTTTTCAGGGCCCCGATGCAAGAAACCATGAATGTCCCACCCAACATCCCCCCTTCCATCCGAGCCCTGGGCTTCCAGTTCTGGGAGGGAATCCATGGACATACTCCCAGAACCCTGCCTCCCTCGTGCCCCCTGGGGCGCACATCCAGTGTGCTCTGTGACTGCTGTATCCTTCAGGCAGAGTTGATCACAGGTCATGGTAGTAGGCCAATCACAGTGGCCCTTTACCATGTGATCAGCTGATCACATGTAAACAGATTAGCCAGTTATCGGTAGGCCTTTCCTCCGATGCTGTGTCTGTGTGAGGAAATAAGAACCGTTAACCAGCAAGACTGTCAGTACTTTACTTACACTGATAATCAGGGCACTGATCATCAGTGCTGCCTATCAGTGCTCATCAATGCCGTCTATCTGTGCTGCATACCAGTGCTCATTAGTGCCACCTATCAGTGCTCATCAATGCTGTCTTTCAGTGCAGCCTATCAATGCCACCCATCAGTGCCACCTATTAGTGCTCATCAATGCCGCCTATTAGTGCCCATCAGTGCCTCCTCAGCAGGACTCTGAGCTGAGAGCGTCTCTCATACAGCCCAGAGCCTGACAGTTCCCCCTCCCTCCTCCTTTGAACGGATGGAAGAGGAGAAAGCCGATCTGCTCCTACTTCAGTGTGTGCACTGTGGGAAGTATGAATCCAGCTGCTTAGCTTCACACTTCCCACAGTCCACACAGGAGGAGAGAGGTGGGAGGAGAAGGAGCAGCTTGGCGCTCTCCTCTCCCATCCGTGCGAGAGAGAGGGAACTGTCAGTGCAGGTTCTGAGCTGTATGAGACAGACGCTCTCAGCTCAGAGCCCTGCGGCCAGTAACCCCCGGAGCCTCCCAACAGTGGCGGTATGCAAGGGCCCGGTCACAACTGCGACCTTTGCGACCCTGGTAATTCCTACACTGGCTTGAATGAAGAAAATAAAGACCCAATTGCCCCATACACACACTCAAGTGGATGGGGAAATCGCTCCCGCTGAGATATTGTATTCTGAAAGCTGGGAGACTGTTGGGGTTGAATTGCTGTCTGTTGTTTATTGCTGTCTGGGAGAATTCACCTGTTAACGTTTGTCTCCTACAGAGAAAGTGATGGAAATCCATGATTGCATTGTCATGGGAACAGGAGTTAAGGGGAAATCTTATAATGGGTAAACCTGTTGTGACAATTGTCTAAGAAGGAAATTCCTCTCACTTTGAAGAGATCTCTTGTTACTTCCTGTTGTGTCTCTGGAACATTGCTGTAGTGCATCAAATCACCCCAGTCCATCTAATCTTTTAATCTAGTGATTTGGAAACTCCTACATAAGCCCTGGTTCACATTGGTGCGTTTTGGCATGCGATTTGTCATGTCATATTGCATGCCAAATCGGCTGCAGTTGCTGGCAATGGCACGGTCCGAATCTGTGCGACACCGCATTTGCGGCGCTGCACCTATTTCCAAAAGTAGTTTCTTTACTACTTTTGCCGATTTCAGGTGCGATTTCCATTGACATCTGTGCAACAACCTGCATAGATGTCTCTGAAATCGCACCTGAAGAAGGAACTGACATGCGGGAATGAAATGGTGCAAATTCAGCTGAACTCGCACCATTTCATTCCCGCACCAATGTGAACCTAGGCTTAGATGCAGAAGAGGTATTATGCTTACGATGCAGAAGAGTAATTACCAAATGCACCCACCATTGCAGGCTCTTTGCATTCTCTCCCATTCAGGAAGCCTTTCTAAAAATTGAATGTACTGAGAAGTTTCTAACAGGCACCAACTGAAATTAAACCTGTCTAGGAGGTTTAAATGTGATTAGTGATAGAAGAAGCAGAGAGCGGGACCTGCAAAGGAAAGGAAAAATTCTGTGAGGTGCTCAGCATGACGGCACAGAAAACAATTTAACACAAGGCGGGCTCAGTAATGGCAGCCTACTAATTCTCTTTTGGCCGGTGTTTTTTAGGCAAACCTTCTCACGCTAGCACAGTTTGCAGAACAGCATTAGTATCCCACTGACTGGATTCGTATATTGCTTTAGAATTGCTCTTTAGTCTAAAATAAATAGTTTTGCATTTGCCATAAATGATATGGACGGAATATGTGAAACTCACATACGTTTTGTAAGACTGAAAACATAGAGGTAAGTCTTGACCACGCTTTTCAAACTTTTAAACACAGAGAAACCCTAATAACTACAGATACCGTTTTTTTGCTGGTGAGTACCAATACTTTCGGTCAAGTACTTGCTGATAGGGAGTACCAATAGCGTTAAGGTGCCATCTGAGCCCATACAAAGCCGCATGTGATTCGCACCACAGTCCTGTTCAAAACACATGTGATTTTTTGCAGTGCAATTTAAGCCCGTTCATTTTGTATGGGCTCAGATCGCACCGCAAAGATATAGGTTTCAGGTATCGGAGCATTTGCACGAGTACTCATGCAAATGCTTAGTATTGCCACTGATACCGATATTGGTGCAACCCTACTAATAACTTTTATGTTTCAGGAACCCCTGCTAATAATTATCTTATTTACATGGCACAGTACATGAACAGTAAATTATAAATATAAGAATATAAAAAAGAATAAGAAATCTGGCATACGTCTCAATACTTGACACTTGAGGCTGTTCTATACAACAAAAATGTTTTAGCAATAGTAATTAAATGAATAATAATCACCAGAAAAGAGACAAAATTGTAGTGTTTTCTTACATAGTGGTCAGCCCACTTACACTTATTAACAGTGGAAAAGTACCCATTTTACACTGGTGGTCAGTCAATAAGGGTCCATTAGATTAGCAGTCAGTGGAAGTGGCGCCACTCACACTGGGGTTCATTGGAGAAGGACCCCCTTTACATTGGTGGTCAGTAGAAGAAGGGCTTCCTTACACTGCTGGTCAATGGGAGGAGGACTCCTTTATTTTAGCGGCGAGTGGAAAAGTGTCGTTTAACTTTGGTGATCTGGTGGTCAGTGGCGAAGGGCCACCTTACACTGGTAGTCAGTGCAGAAGTAACCTCTTACATGAGTAGTCAATGGAGGAGCACTCCCTAACATTGGTGGTCAGTGGAGAAAATGCCCCATTACACTGGTGGTCAACAGAAAGAATGCTTCTTACTTAGTAGTCAGTGGGAAGTATGTCCCATTACAGATGGCTAAAAAAGATTATTGGTATCAGTGTTTACTTATCTGAGAGGCAGAAATTGATCTGTGCTCAAGGAACCCCTAGCAACCTTTGGAGGAACCTGGTTGAGAAAGCATGTTCTATACCTCAGTTTTACTGCTACAAGGTGGCACCTCTGCAACGGATCATGTATATATATATGTGATCCGACTACTCCGGGTAGGAGGCACGCATGCACCTGCTGATCATCAAGCAAAGAGGAAAAATGGCAGTTTGCCTATGCAAACAAGGCAAATTGCCACTCTGACAGGAGGGAAGAGATGAAATGTGTGTCCCTGCAAAGCAGGGAATCAATTTAATCTCTTCCACTAGTAAAAACCCCTCCCACAGTGTAGTTAATCACTGGTTAGCCACACAGTCAACCCTTTGATCACCCCTTCCCAACCAGTGTCATGAGTACAGTGACAGTGCATATTGTTTAGCACTAATCACTGTATTAGTGTCACTGGTCCCCAAAAAGTGTCAGAATGTCCGCCCCAATATTGCAGTCCCACTATAAGTCGCTGATCGCCTCCATTACTAGTAAAAACACTTATTGGGATTTATTTGCCAAAAATATTTAGCAGGCCTAAATTTATGAAGAAATAGAATTATTTTTCAATTTTTTTTCCAGTGGTGATCAAATACCACCAAAAGAAAGGTCTATTTGTGGGAAAAAAAGAATATAAATTTTATTTGGGTACAGCTTTGCACGACCACGCACTTGTCAGTTAAAGTAACGCAGTTCCGTATTGCAAAAAATGGCCTGGTCATGGGGGGGGGGGGGGGGGGTAAATCTTCTGGTGGTCAAGTGATTAACATAGGATTTAAATACTTTGGTGAACAGAATCTGTCTTTTGATATCATTAGGAGGCTATAATATTTACTTGTGGGGGGATTCAGCCCATCACATGGCATCATAAAATTCATCACAACAATGAATAAGCCACCATTAAAAATCAGTGATGCTCAATGCCATAGAGAGTAATAGTGTAAACAAAGATTTAGTCCTGTGCAGGTTTCTACAGACGGCAACTGGCAGCTATTTCGTCATTGACATAAATGGAGAACTTTAATCATGCTGATATGTGAACAAATGCCATGTGGAGAAATGAAACTGTCTGACAGTGACTGACTCCCCTCTGGCTCCCCTAAGACTGACGACAGAAAGGTGTCTTTTTCTCCACACTGACACTGACTTAACTGAAATATCTGGATTTTTACATTTTATTTTTACACTTGCTAGAATTTAACCTGCCAATATTCTGCCTAATATTTTGAAAAATGATTTACTAGAAAACAGGTGCTCAGCTGCACAAAACGGGAGGAAAACTGTACCTGCCAGAATAACAGGACCATAAACCAGGCCCTCCTGCTAATAAACCAAGACAGAAAACTCACAACAATTTCCAGGTGTTGTAGGTAAAATACATGTTTCTAATTATTTGGGTTTTGCAGCAAATACATTTGAGGAAAAGGAACTAGAACATTTTAATAAAACCAACTGATGTTGCTTTTATGTATCAGTTAGCATAGAGCTGCACGATTAATCGTTAAAGAATCGAGGCCGCAATTCAACCCCCCCCCCTGCGATCTTATCACAGCATTTACTTGATTCAGTGAAGAGAGTTCTCTGCTCAGGCTGATAGCTGTCAAAAAAAAAAAAAACAGGCAGCCTGCTATGTTTATCACAACATCCCTCAGCTAAGATAAAGAGAAACATTGTAACATTTCTATCTTTTAGATCAAAGAACTTCTGTCTGTAGATGAGGGCAGTTTAACCACTTAACCACTTCCACAACGCACGCAGTATATTTACTGCGGCAGTGTGGCGCTGTTTCGCGAATCGCCGTAAATAGACGGTGATTTACGGACAGGCAGCTAGGGGGCGTGACCGCGCCGGCGCGTGCTCGTGTCCGCTGCACTCTGGAGGAGTGTGCACGCGGCTCGGGTGGACCCGATGTCCACCGGCAAGCCGCGATGAGCTGCCAGAGGGAAAGAACAGGGAACCACCGAAGTACACACAGCGGTTTCCCATTCTGACAGGCGGCATGTAAGAGATCTACTGATCCCTGTCACTGGGATCAGTTAGATCTCTTATGCCCCTGACAGCCCAGCCCCCTCACAGTTAGAACACGCCTAGGGAACACAGTCAACCTCTAGATCTCCCCCTGCAGGTTAACCCCTTCACTGCCAATGAAATTTATACAGTAATCAGTGGATATTTAAATTTCTGATCGCTGTTTAAATGTCATTGGTCCCAAAAAAGTGTCAAAAAATGTCCGACATGTCCGCCTCAACGTCGCAGTCCCGATAAAAATTGCAGATCGCCGCCATTACTATAAAAAAAAATGTAAAAAAGGAAATGAATTCTAATGGTTTGTAAACGCGACAACTTTTGCACAAACCAATCAAACGCAGATCGTGATTTTTTGTACCAAAAATATGACAAAGAATATAAATCAGCCAAAACCAATGAATACATTTGTTTTTTTATTTTTTGAATTTGTATTTTAGCAAAAAGCAAGAAATATTGTTTTTTTTTGCAAAATTGTCGCTCTTTTTTGTTTATATCGGTAATCAGAAATGACGCAGAGGTGACCAAATACCACCAAAAGAAGGCTCTATTTGTGGGGACGCAAATTTCCTTTGGGTACAACGTCGCACGACCGCGCAATTGTCAGCTAAAGCGACGCAGTGCCGAACCGCAAAAAGTGCTTTGGTCCTACAGTGGGAAATCCTTCCGGGGCTGAAGTGGTTAAAGTGGAAGTCCATGCTAAAACTAAAATCCCTACATCTATACACACCCATGATCTAACACTAACCTATCTAGCCATGTAAAGAAAAAATCAGCATACATACCTTTTCTGCAGGTGATCCGACCCGATCCCACGCTGAGCTGTCAGCTGCGGCTTCGCCGTGTAGGTGGTGGGTGCAAAGGACAAGGAAGCCCCATAGTAAGTCTATGGGTGACGTTGCTTCCCATTCATTTCACACCCGTTGTCGGCCGTGTCCTCTGCAGCGTTTCCGCCGCTGAAGATCAGGTCGGATCGGCTTCAGAAAAGGTATGTATACAGATTTTTTTCTTCACAGGGCAAGATAGGTTAGTGTTAGATTGTGGGCGTCTATAGATGTAGAGATTTTAGTTTTAGCATGGACTTCCCTTTAAAGACTAAACCTTCTTCTGACACTTGTTGTTCACAAGTTAAAATCAGTATTTTTTGCTATAAAATTACTTAGAACCCCCAAACATTATATATATTTTTTTTGGCAGAGACCTTAGAGAATAAAATGGCGTTATTGCAATATTTTATGTCACACTGTATTTGCGTGGCGGTCTTTCAAACGCAATATTTTTGGAAAAAATACTCTTTAATGAATTAAAAAAAAAAAAAAAAAACGAAACAGTAAAGTTAGCCCAATTTTTTTGTACAATGTGAAAGATGATGTTGCACCGTGAGAATCGTGAGAGAATTATGATCTTTATGCTAAGCAAAAAAATTGTGATTCTCATTTTAGCCAGAATCGTGCAGCTCTAAGTTAGCAATTCTATGTAAGTCCTTGAAGAAGGTATACAGTAAGAAGCTCTCCAGGAGTTCCATGATGAGTACTGCAGGAAGAAGTAGATTTTACTGCTGATCTGGGACAATATTTTATATTGACTTACCCCAAGTTCACACCTATGCGGATGCGTTTTCCCGCATTTTTTACCGTGATTTTACTACATTTTTACCGCGATTTTGCAGCGATTTTCGCTTTTAATTTTTTTTTATTTTTGGGGCGAAATTTTGTTGCTAGGCAGATTTAAAAATGCAAATCACAGCAAAATCGTGGTAAAATCGCTGTAAAAATGCATCACAAAAACACCACTCGCGTTTCTGGTGCAGCTCCATTGAAGTCTATGGCATGCAAAACGCAAACTGCAGTGAGAAAAAAAGTCCCCGACCCTTTCCAAAAAACGCAACTCCGCAAAATGCACAGATGTGAACAACATCTATAAGAAAACATGTTAAATGGACTGTAGTGCGTTTCTGCAAACTGCAAAACGCGGTAAAAAACACATCGGTATGAACCTAGACTAAGGCTGATACAGACCTCTGTCCAAGCATACATTGGGACTGGTCCAGTTGTTATATAAGAGGGCTTGTGTGCCTCTGCAAATGTTCTGTGTTACTACACTATGAAGTCTGAATCAGAAATCCACCTTCTTTGGCAATGGAAATTCCTTTAAATGAAGCTGAATGACTGCAATTTACCTTAGTTTGTTTGATTAAAAGCTGCCCTATAAAGCATACTTGCCAGCTAGGTGTTCAGCTTCTATTATTCACAATACTCCAGCAGCTACCGGTGCTATGAAAGAAAGCATTTCACTGTATGGTTTTCATTTGTCTCTCAGAAATCACACCAAGACTTAAAATAATTAAAAACATTCACAACAAGCAATAAGTATCGAATAGACCTGCTGCTGACAAAGGGAATACCACGCTGGCTCTAAACATATACTTACAAAGGATCTGACTATTAAATATGTCACTAAACGATAGCAGTCTCGCAACCAAAACACAAGCTTGATATCAAAACAATGGAGCACACAGACACTTGGCAAGTACTTGGAAAATGTATCGTAATTACTTTTGAATCAATAAACATTTTTCAGCCCTGGGCGTTCAGGATAAAGTGATTAGATTGACCTGGTTGCTCTGTGGCTTGTAAAAGGCCATCATGCTTCTGGGACAGATGTTATTTTGTGTATGAGTGTGTGAATAGCACCAACATTACATTTTTATCTGCTAGATGAAAAGCTCACAGACCATTGTTCAGACTTCACATTACAGCCTTCACAAATCAATAGCATTCCAGGACTGAAAAGGTGATTTTGCGATATCAACGCAGCACAGCGGCTTACTGGTTAGCACTCCTGTCTCACAGCGCTAAAGCCCTTGGTTCGAATTATGGTCAGGACACTATCTACATTGAGTTTGCATGCTCTCCTTATGCTTGCGGGTAATCTGGTTTCCTCCCTCGCTCCAAAGACATGCTGGTTAGGTTAACTGGCTCCTTTCTAAACTGGCCCTAGTTGTGTGTGTCTGTATGTGAGTTAGGGACCTTAGATTGTAAGCTCCTTGAGGGCAGGGACTGATGCGAATGGACAGTTTGGGGTTGATTTACTAAGGCTTGAAAGTGCAAAATTTGGTGCAGCTCTGCATAGAAACCAATCGGCTTCAAGGTTTTATTGTCAAAGCTAGATTGAACAAGCTAAGTTTAGAAGCTGATTGGCTAGCATGCACAGCTGCACCGGTTTTTGCACTCTCCAGCTTTAGTAAATCAACCCCTATGTGTAAAGCAGTGCATAAACTGCGCTATATAAATGCCAGTACTACATAAAACTCTGGATGTGTTCCCGAATCTAATACAGGTACTTGCTGTCAAAGGCAGCATCATAAGGTATTGCATACAATCAATAACAGCATAAATATAGTGACATCAAATAACTACATGTACATACATATATACATAAATGCCCATTTATTTAAATTTGAATCAGCAGCAATACACACCATCATATCAAGTCGACAGCAGCTAGAACAGGGCACAGCTAAGCACAGTATTCAGAGCTCAGCAACAAAAGGCATAAAGGTCCTCAAAGGACCACCATAGATGGCAAGAAAGGGCAGGGTGCCTCAATTTATTTGTGTGTTAGATGTTCTGGGTTCCCTAGGATCCTGAACAACTCTACACATGCCTACTGCCTTCCACCCAGAACTGAAATTGTTGCCCAATTTACAGAGATGACATCCAGACAACAATCATGGCATTCATCTTTATGGTTGCAGTTTGTCTCTTAAAGCTTTCTTAACAAACTTAGTAAACCAATCTCACCACATCTACCTTTCTGCTCCTTTTGGGCAATACATTGTTATGCCCTGGACTGGAATCTCCTACGCCCTTCCACTGGTGGCACTTTCACAAATTTCATTACGTACATTCTTTTCCTAATAGTTGCTTAGTTTATACTTGGGCAGAGAAAAATACCATGCTCCTTTGTTTGAACTCATTTGCTTTTTGCAAATAAAGCACCGGCTTAATACTATATGAGCTAGCAAAGACTTCAAAAGCCAATTATCATCCTTTGAACATATTTGCTATTATACACCTCTCTCCCCCAGACTCATATCTATTATTTATTGGCAGTTAAATTATTCCAGTAACCATACTAGTCATACTTACATTTCCAAGTGTGAAAAAGACCTCTGGTGTACCAAAGACAGGGAAGATTGGCTACAAATTTGGTCTACAATGGCTTCCTGCTCCATTAATATAACTACAACTGAATCTGTATTTAAGACCATTGCAAGATGTTACACAGTTCTGTCCCAATTAGAGTATCTTCATCCATCTTTTCCTAGCAAATGCTTTTGTGGCTGCCCTGCCTTGAGGGATGCTGTACATATATGGTGGACATACCTAATGCTGGTTATGTTTTGGTCTACAGTTTCTCCTTTCCCTATGGATCCCTGGTATGTTCTACTTCACAACCCCCAGGCCTCACTAAGTCTCAATTTAAATTAGCTACTTATGTGTTGTTGGCAGTGAAACAGACCATAGCAAAAGCTTGGAAGCAGCAGTTTGACAATTTTATAGACGTTCCCCGCAATGTTGATGCTTTCTTCATTAATGAAAAACTTACCACTGTTCTTCTAGAGCAGGGATATGCAATTAGCGAACCTCCAGATGTTGCAGAACTACAAGTCCCATGAGGCATAGCAAGACTCTGACAGCCACAAGCACGACACCCAGAGGCAGATGCATGATGGGACTTGTAGTTTTGCAACAGCTGCAGGTCCACTAATTGCTTATCCCTGTTCTAGAGACACATAAAAAAATCCTGGTGATAGATATACAATATGGATACAATATGCACACCCTTCAATGCCCATAGCAAGCAGATCATCTCTGTAGGCGTGGAACCTTATGGTCCTAAATTGGGTGTCCTCGATGTCCACTCCCACCACCTTTTATTCCTTTACTATCCCTTTCTACTATCTCCTTATACATCCCCACTGTGGTGGCCTATTTACTTCTCTCTTTGGCCTCTACACACAATGGACATAATCTCTCATTGAATTTAGTGGTATATTCTGACCATTGACTAGTGGGCTGCCTGAATACTTGCTAAGTGATTATTGACCACCTTCGTATTGTCAGTTTATAGCCTGAAAAATGTCAGACTCTTGTTATAATAAAAATCATACACTCCTGCTATTGCTGACAAACCGTTATAATAATTTGCAGTGCACAGATTATGTCCAAATGCTTCTTTATGTTATGATTTGTATTCTAAAATACTTTCAAAAATGTATTGAAACTGAAGCTTTATTAACAAACACTATGTACCATACAGGCAGACGTTTAGTACACACAGAATAGGTAAACAGTTCAAAGGTCATCATTCCAATAAGGCAGAAAAACTGCTTGCCCTACTTGACTGGCAGATGACAGTCAATAAACTGTTGGTGTAAGTCACTATTTTTGCAGCGAATCGAATAGCATCATGTTTGTGGAATACAGCAGCTTGACAACCATAATCTTTGCTGTAATTATAGACAGGCTTAAATTTAAGGGTGTTCTGTCAGATGGCTTATACACAGTAGGTACACCTATATATGGCATTTTGTTTTGTATAGCTATCACAGTCATGTGTCCACTGACCCCCCACCCCCCCCACCCTGATAAAGTGTGAATGTTGCCTGATAACTCAAGGTTGCTTAATCAGAAATCAATAATTCTCCTAGAAACTGAAAAGCCCTTCCCCCATGG
>BLSH010295455.1:944351-964060 GCA_018402905.1 Glandirana rugosa
CTTTTACCCACCTCAACACTACAGTGTTCGGAGGGGTGGGTGGAGATATGACTCTGTATCTCCTCCCTCCCTCCCTCTCTCCCCCTCACATTTTGAAAGAGACGAGTCACTTCCTCTATTCGTTTAACGAACAGTGAGTGTCTCGTACCCCGACTATACAGACACATAAAGGGACAATCAACCTGAAAGAGAAGGACCTTTTTCTATTCGATTAATGAGTGTCAACCTAATTGGGAAACACCGTTCTGACCCGTGCCTACTGTACGATATGAGATGGTCCGTCTACACCGCTTAGGAGACATTCTAGCAAGCAGCAGCCGGTGACGTCACCAGTGCATGCACTCTTAAAGTGGATGTAAACCCTCCAAAAAAATTAAGTTAATAATTCTGCCTGGTAGAGTATAGCATGTCATCCGTGCCCAGTCTTGCCACAAAGGGTTAATCCAACTGTGAGTAATTAGCTTATCTTTTTCCAGGAAGAGAAAGTCCAACTAACAGGGAAATACACAGACATATCAGCCCCATGCTCTGTGAGTGACAAGCAATTTGCTTATCTCCTTCACTGAGCAGAGAAAGTTTTACACTCCCCCTCTCTCCCTCCCTCCCTCCTCTATGTCTCAGTATAGAGGTGGGTGGGGAGGCTTGTGACATCACAACTCCACCCATTTTCCAGCAAACAGAGCCACCCACAGATTTCAGGGTTTTACACAGCTGCATGTGCTTACAGGAAGGACATTTGCAAGGTAGGGGTATATGCAGGAGGCTTGCATGTATATATACATTAATACTGTGCCATTAGTTTATACTGGGTGGGTGGTGGGTTTACATCCACTTTAAGGAATGGTATTACCCGTGCCATTCCTTCAGAAGTGTGTGCCGTGGATGAGACTCCCATGCATGCCTGTCATTACAGCCCAACCAATCAGGCGGTTGGAGTCCCCAAACCCGGAAGGAAGACAGTGTTAAGATGGAAGCATCTGCACCACTGTAGGGCTTCACTTTAAGGTAAGTATTTCATAATGTGCTAGTATGCGGTACATACTAGCACATTACGATATTGCCTTGCAGGTGAAAACCTTTTTTTTTTTAGCTCTTAACGATGTTACTACCGCTTTAAAGTGATCCTAAAGTACACATTTATTCAATAAACATTCCCATGGGTGGCCCCACAAAAACAGTCCAAAAATACATCACACTATGCAAAAAAAACACATGCATTGTAAATTAAATGTAGAGCCGAATCCCAGCACTTCTTGATCACCTGTTGCCTAGACCATCCAGGTGCATCTTGGGAAATAATTCCCATAAGGTTTTCTTTTTACCTACCTGCATAGGCAATACAATGGACATATATTAGATTTGGCTATGTTCTGGGAGCATCCATGAGATTGTGCATTTAGATTTTACATTAGTTTTATGTTCTCTCCTGTAAATGCATCACTTGATGAACCTATTTTCATGTTTCATGAACGCTCTCTGGTTTTGCCAAACCTTGCAACATAATGTTATTAATTTATTAATAAAGAGGCACAATTTCATAGGCGTGCACAGGGGGTTTGGACACCCTAATCACTATGCGTGTTGTAGATTCCCCCTAATGTCTGGAGCCCCCCCCCCCCCCCATTGGCCCCAAATTGCTGCTGGCTTCCCACTTCTCCCCACAGCTGCTGCAGGGGAAGTTTCAGGATGGAGAGTGGAGGAAGGGGCTAGTAAATATGTAATTTACTGACCCCTTCCTTTTCTAAATGAACACAGTGAACACATTCGCTCACTCTGTCCATTCATAACTGAAGCATAGTAAACTGTATTTACTATGCTTCTGTTTGTGAATGAACATGTAGCTGCTCAGCACAGAGCACTTCCCATTCATCCACTGGCCAGTGCAGCTGAGGCTGCAGAGAAAGGCATGTATGTTTGAGCTTTGGGGTGCACACCCTAATGCAATAGACGGCACACACATATGCACAATCTAGAAAACAGGTAAGACTGTTAGAAATGGTGGCACAGTTATAAATGATCCAAATATACTGCAGTAAAACAAATAATTATTTGACAATAGTAATATAGAGAATAACCAAACTTTTTATTTTTATTTTACAAAAAAAATAAAAATAAAAATGAAAAACTGGATAGTGCAAAGCTCTTGTATAACACAGTGTAGCATTAGCATTGAATTATTCAATGCAACATAGCATTCTGATTCGTGCAGTAGCAAAGAAACAGAAGTGTACCTGTCAATGCCCTGCTGTCCTTGCTTTGCTTGTTTTCTGATTGTACAATATTACATTTATTTAAAAGCAGTACAAAGAGCAATAATATTGTACAAAGTGCAATATCCCATGGCTCCCAAACAATTTCATCTTGTATCAGTACAGAAGAGTCAGAACAATGAGCAGTATTTCCTGATCTTTTGCTGCGAGCTGATGCACTTTCCATATTGTTTTTTCAATACCAACCTTTTGTCACCCACGTATCCACTATGTGTATGGGCTTTAATGCCCACAGATGGTACATTTGTGTCACCGGGTGGCCAATGTTTCTGTGCTGAGAGAGAGCTTACTGCACACTCCCAGTACAGAGATGGAGCTGTCAAAGACAGCTATCGGCCCCCAGTGGGTCACAATCATGTGACCACTGTTACAGCCAAACAGTGGTCACATGATTGCCGACCCTTCCCCCCGATATACAGACCTTATTTAAGGGCAACCAGGGCTGGGCAGGAAGGGGTTAAGCTTGTATGCATTGAATATGTTGCTTTTTATGCTAGTTTTTTTTTATCATGTGCAATTTGTTTTCTAAAGATAACATTAGTATTTTAAAGCATATCAAAACCCAAATGTAAAAATTGAATATATTGTAGCCTACCAGTCCTTAGGTGTGGTTAGTTGCATTGATTTTCACTTATTATGCAAAGAACATTTTCAGCAAGCACAAAAAATATCCATTATTTTAGCAAAAATGCTATGTCCTTGTCACTACCTGTGAGATGAAAATAAAGTACAAATATGTAATTGCGATGAACTAAGACATGTTTGGAATCCAGCCTTTGTGACAATCATAGCTCACTCCATAGATACAGTGGAGAAAAAAAAAAAAGAGTAGGCATGAAGGGAAAGGAAATATGTTATTCAAAGGATCATCAAGTGAAAGTAAAGAAAACACCCTAAAAAAACAATGCAGCCACTACATCTAAAGACTGGTAAGCTACAATATATAACATTTTTGTTCTTGGGTTTAGATACACTTAATTAAAACCACACTACACAGAGGTCTGGTTAAACTCCCTATATCTATATTATCTAACAAGTGTTTATGTTTATTGGGTTCAGATTCTTGTGTTCTGCTTGTATACAGGTGGTCCCCGGGTTACAAACATCTGACTTACAAATGGAGGGAGACAACAGGAAGTGAGGAAATCTACCCCTAGGAAAGGAAATTCACTTCTGTAAGGGTCCTTTCACACAGGCGTTCCGATCAGGTCGGCCTGTCAGTTTTTCAGGTGGACCTGATCGGATGCTCAATTCAGCCCTAACGAGTGGCGGATGTCAGCGGTGGCATGTCCAATATCCAATCCGATCCTGTCTGTAAAAATCCCGACAGATAGTGACCCCATTTTCCTTCCATCTGGAGAATCAGATCGGATAGGATCGGATGAACACGGACAGGCGGTCCATTTTCATCCGATCTCCATAGAGCAGAGCGGGGCATTGACAGGTCCATCTGCGCATAGTTAACGGAGACGGATCTGTCATCCACCTGCTCAGTGGGGATCAAAGGATCGATCCCTGCTGAGCAAAGCCCGAGTGTAAGGACCCTAAGGCTACATACACATGCCCGTTATAAAAAACGGCCTTTAAAGCTAGTACCAACGCCAGGAAAAAAGCTGTGTTAAAACCGCAATTTTATCAGCCTTATGCATTGACGTCAATGCACATTTTTCCATGCTAGCTTGCAGCAGCGTTTCTCTGCCTCTATTCAAAATCAATGGTTCCCTATAGTCGCACCAGAAGTCGGATTATGATGAGCCGACTTGCGGCGCGACTTGTGTGCTGAGGATATTGAAGGGGAACCCCCGCAAAAATGAAAAAAAAAAATGGCGTGGGGTCCCCCCCCCAAATCCATATCAGACCCTTATGCGAGCACGCAGCCCGGCAGGTCAGGAAAGGGAGGGGGAGAGCGAGTGCCCCCCCTCCTGGACCATACCAGGCCACATGCCCTCAACATGGGGGGTGGGTGCTTTGGGGCAGGGGGGCCACTGCGCCCCCCCACCCCAAAGCACCTTGTCTCCATGTAGATGAGGACAAGGGCCTCTTCCCGACAAGCCTGGCCGTTGGTTGTCGGGGTCTATGGGCGGGGGCTTATCTGAATAAACCCCTTTAACAAGGGGGCCTCAAGATTCCGGCCCCCACCCTATGTGAATGAGTATGGGGTACATTGTACCCCTAACCATTCACCTAAAAAGAAAATGTCAAAAATAAACACACTACACAAGTTTCTAAAGTATTTTATTAAATCAGCTCCAGTGTCTTCTCCCTCTCCGGCGTCTTCTTTCTTCTGCTCTTTTGCTGGTTCTTTTCTCTGCGCCATCTTCTGCTCTTTTGCCGGGTCTTCTCCGCTGCCTTCTCCCTCTGTTCTTCCTCTGTTCTTCTTCCGATGTTGACACAACGCGATCTCAGGCACTGATGGTGTCTCTGTGCTGTGTGTTGACTTATATTGGCATGGGGCAGTGCCACCCGCTGACATCATCTGGAGGCCCGCCCCTTATGATGTCACCACCCGAGGCATGATGGGGCAGTGATGTCATAAGGGGATGGGCCTCTGAATGACGTCAGCGGGTGGCCCTGCCCCATGCCAATATAAGTCAATGCACAGCGCGGAAACACCATTAGTCCGGGAGATCGCGTTGTGTCAACGTGGGAAGAAGAATAGAGGGAGAAAACAGTGGAGAAGACCTGTCAAAAAATCAGGAGAAAGACCCCTCAGAAGAAAGAAGACCCCGCAAAAGAGCTGAAGAAAGAAGATGCTGGAGAGGCAGAAGAGCTGGGGAGGGAGAAGACACCGGAGCTGATTTAATAAAATACCTTAAAAATCTGTGTAGTGTGTTTATTTTTGACAGTTTCCTTTTAGGTTAATGGGTAGGGGTACAATATACCCCATACTCATCCACATAGGATGGGGGCCCCCTTGTTAAAGGTGGCTTCCAGATTCCGATAAGCCCCCGCCCGAAGACCCCGACAACCAATGGCCAGGGTTGTCGGGAAGAGGCCCTTGTCCTCATCAACATGGGGACAAGATGCTTTGGGGTGGGGGGCGCAGTTCTCCCCCTCCCATGTTGAGGGCATATGGCCTGGTATGGTCCAGGAGAGGGGCACTCGCTCACCCCCCCCTTTCCTGACCTACTGGGCTACGTGCTCGGATAAGGGTCTGGTAAGGATTTTGGGGGGGACCCCACATCCTATTTTCTTGCGTGGGATTCCCCCTTAAAATCCATACCAGAAAGGTCTGGTATTTCTTGGAGGGAAACCCACGCAAATTTTTTTTTTCATTTTTGAAGGGGGTTCCCCTTCAAGATCCTCAGCACACAAGTTGCACCGCAAGTTGGATCATCATGATCCGACTTCTGGTGCGACTTCAATTCAAATCAATGGGCTCCCATAGGTAACCATTGATTTTGAATAGAGGTAGAGAAAAAATGCCTGAGGAGGCTTAACGCTGTGTATACAACATTAAGCTGCATTTTTGAGCATTTTTCCAGCATCAGCGTCAAGACAGCCTAGCACTGGAGCTTCAGAACGCGCTGGTCCTGTGATTTTTTTACAGCTTAACAACGCCTATGCCACTTACAGCTCAAACATGTGTGTGTATGAGGCCATTGAATAACATGGAGAGGCATTTTTAAGCTGTAAAATCAGCTCAAAAATGTGGCCGTAAAAACGCCCGTGTGTATGAGGCCTAAGAGTTATCATGGGAAAAAGGTGTCTTCACTGAAGCTTTATCACCAATCCAACTTTCCACAACAACCCAAAATTTTAAAAATGTAATTGTCATAAGGACAGAAAGTGAGGTGAAATCTTCTGAACAGGGGCACAGACAGCAAAACAAATGTTACAGGGGTGTCAACCCTTCCCTATGCTATGCAAAAAAAATAATTAAAAATAATTTGTTTTGGCTGGAACTACACCTAAAAAAATGAAAAATGTACCTGTTCTAACTTATGTACAAATTCAACTTAAGATCAAACCTAAAGAACCCCATCTTGTTTGTAACCCAGGGACTGCCTGTATTGGCCAGCTTATTTTCCTACAAATACTGTTAAATTGAAATATATTGTTACCTGATCAAAAATATATTTCTACTGGTTTCAATAAAAGTATTATGGATTGGAGCAAGCACAGTTACATTTCAACTTGGACATGTATTAATTCACATTATGCCGATACCTAATCTATATTAATACACAGTATACAGAACGACACGTTTAAATGTCCTGCTCTTGAAAAGGCCTACAAAAGGGAATGCTTGACAACAGTAAATGGAGTCTAAAAGGGGGGGGGGTTCCTGTAATCCACCCCTTAACAGGTTTGTCTTTGATAGCAGTGTTCAATCATTTAATGGCCTTATATGGCTTCTTACACCGACTTTACATATTTTAAGAAAGACGATGATTGAATACATTCTAAGCTTTATGGGCCTTATCACTTTCCTAGTGGACTGGGTTTACAAGAATTGCCAACTATACAATAAACACTTACTCCCCATTTCACATCCTTCCAACCCTTTCCTCAAAATGAACATGTCACCTCCATGCTGCATCCAGTTTCTGTGAGTCTCGATGGCATGGTCTTGGCATGTTCCTGCTGCAGTAACTTCATCTAGATTGTTTTTCAGCCGCATCTAAAAGTGCCAGAGTTGTATGGAAGAGGGGTCACTAATGGCATCACGCAAACACATCAAACATTTCATACATATTTGTAAAACTATAAATGGTTTCTAACAACAACAAATCTACAGGCACATTTAAACAGTGCAACAGACAGAAATAATAAAAAAAATACTTACGCATCCACCATATTTCGGCTAAATGATATGACTCTATAAGCGAGTTAACTACTAAGGAGGTTTGTATACAAGGCCTGATTTTTACTTCCTGACCCCTGGTTTAAATGTAATAGTATTCCCCACATTACCTCCAACTCGATAGCCCTGGTAACCAGGGCCACTGATAAGGCAGTACAGCCAGCCCACCTGTACTGGGCCCAGGCCTCATCAGTTCAAAAGGGGGCCCTGAGCAACAGCCAAGCAGAAAGGGCAGCAGTAATTCCTTATTGATGACACTTGTGACTCATGTGCAGTGCTGCTGGCTTCTACTTTTCTTTTCTTCCTATGTCTGCACTGCAGGAGGATCGGTTCTATTATCTGCGCCCCCTTCCCCCTGCTGTCTCAGGCCCCTGTGTGCCACTTTCCCCCGTAGTGCTGCCATTTTCCCTCCTCCTGTCACCAGCTGCCGAGGACACACAGGCGGGTTATTTTAGGATAGTGAGTGGGGAGCTCACTGTCCTGAATGAACACATCACTGTGAACGAATCAGTACCAATTGCTCACTGTGGGGTGCATATATTGCATCCATGCTGCTATTCACTTCAATTCAATTTCTGCCATGACTGCGAAGCATAGCATTGCAGGTGTTGCATTTGAGCAAAAATATAATTTGATCATTTGAGAGGAGGGGGGACCTGTCACGTAGGCTGTATGGGGCCAGTGATTTCTATCAGCAGCCCTGCGGGTATCACACAAGATCAGAAATCATAAATGCACAAGTTGTGATGAAACTGGGGGTAGAAAAGCCAAAAGAGAGTCTGTGCACAATGCATAAGTACGCTTAGAACCAACCACTAAAAGTGGACGACAACTATTACCCTAGTAACTTGGTTGAGACATTAAACCCAGAGTGAGAGAACTGTAAATATACAGTACACTATTCCACTAATACAATTGGACAAGTTGTGCATGGATGGTAACAATTGAACCCATCTACATGGCATACATGGACAAACATGGGATTGTATTTCTAAATGTATGGTTGGTTAAGTCCTGCTGCCCTAGACCGCAGCCCATGTTGCTTTGCAAATACACAGCCACGTTTGTAAATGCGAATTAGCAAGATACATTGCCAAAGGCTTTAATAGTCCTTACAACTCTGATCACAAGGTGAAAAAAATGCAACCACCGTATTTGAGGATTGGTTTACTGCACAGACAGTCAACTGTGTGTTCAAAATATCAGTACTTGCTATCCTGCTTCAAAGCAGAACTGTAGCCAAGCTACAGATACTCAAATATTAACATATGCTTAACATGTAGTTAAAAAGCTTTAAAACATGTGGACCTTTAGCTGCAGCGTCATCCTCAACATTTACACCATTAAGTACTTTCAGTTCCATTTCAGCTGCTCAATTTATTCTGCTCCCCATCCTAGAAGAGGCTTGGCAGCCTGCCAGCCTTCCAAACTCCAATGTAACCCAGAGCAGGTGCTCAGAAAGAGGAGGAGAGCAGTGTGGGAGAATGGACTTGAATGAATTCACTACTTCAGTTCTGAACCTTAGGGGTGAATTTCCCCAATGTATCTGCAGCTAAGGGCCTCCTACACACGGGAGTAAAAAAACTGCTGCATTTTTTACTGATTTAAAATGAGATGCATTATTGTCTATGGGGCATTGCACACCGCAGAGTAAAAATCAGTAATACAGTGAGGAGTACAGAGCAGTAAAACAAAAATAGAAAGTTTTACATTTGAAAAGCAGTAATTTACTCACATACGCGTGTTTACTCTTCTATAAGTATGTATACGTGAGTATAAATTAATATATTACAGCACTAGCAATGAAGAATTATTTAAGGGCTCATTCACACGTGCGGATCATTCGGGTCCGCCTGTCAGTTTTTTGGCTGGACCCAAACGGACGCTCCATTGTCCTCAATGGAGCGACGGATGTCAGCGGTGACATGTCCCCTGACACCCGATCAGCTCCGCTCCGCCAAAAACAGATGGATGGAAACCCTATTTTCCATCCGCCTGGCGGATCGGATGGGATGAACATGGACAGACGGTCCGTGTTCATCCGATCCTCCATTGAGGAGAATGGAGCTGTGACAGGTCAGTCTCTGCACCGAGTGCAGAGACTGTCCTGTCATCCGCCGGCTCAGTGGGGATAAACGGGTGGATCCCCGCTGAGCAGCGGAGCCCGTCAAAACGGGCTCCGCCCGCGTGAAAGGGGCCTTACTCATCTATATGCTTACTCACCTTTACTCGCCTACACATTACTCAGGTCCTTACACAGTTTTTTTTACTCATGGACTTTTTGTCATCAAGTTCCTGGTTAAACATCAGTAAATGATTACACCTGTATGCAACTGGCCTATAAGCATGGGCGTCCGCAGAACTTTTTCCAGGGGGAAGCATAATTTCAAGGTCATCCATGCTCTGCCCCTTTTTGACAATGTCATAATTACATTATCACGGTCAGAGACTGCAGACATAGTACAGGAGATGGTCAGAGACTGCAGACATGATCCAGGAAATGGTCAGAGACTGCAGACGTGATACAGGAGATGGTCAGAGACTGCAGACATAGCACAGGAGACAGTCAGAGACTGCGGACATGGTACAGGAAACGGTCAGAGACTGCATACATGGCCCAAGAGACTGTCAGAAACTGCATACATGGCTCAAGAGGATAAGGACCTAGTGGGGAACCCCTGATCTGATCCCTGATTCCAGGGGTGGGGCAATTGCCCCCCCTTTCCCCTACCTGCGGATGCCCATGCCTATATGGTCAATTTATAAATAGCTTATTGTCCATAACCAAGCCACAATTCTACTTTAAAGTGGACCCTACAATAAAACCGAACAATCAAACTTTTAAAGATTGCAAACAATCAGGTTATTATTTTGTAATTATTAGGGCAAAACTACTGAGCAATCAGTTGCTTTTGTGAAGCTGACACAACCCTCCTTTTTTTAGGTTGTAAGCTCTCAAGAGCACTCCTCTTGAGTGAATTGTATTGTAATTGTACGGTTTCCCTCAGTTTTGCACAAACTTTTGGCGTGGTATAAATTCTGAAGAATAATAACTTCACCCACTTCATGCCTCATTTCAGACATATACCCATTTACAAAACTATCAAGGTAGACCTATATTAGCAAACCTAAAAGGGTAGCTGTTATCAGAGTATACATAGCTTGGGCAAATTACACCATACCCCTTATGTCTGTTGGCATTCACTAGCATAGCAGAAGGAGTACAGAGAGAGGAAAAACAGGGAGCTATGCATAGCTGTCATGTAGGCACATTGAAGACTACATATGTAAGGGCTTAGCAGCCAGTGACAGCACATAATTGAGACATAAAGGCTTTCCCTGGGCTCATGCACAAGTAAAAAAGCAATGCCTCCAGGAGGGTCTTAAACAAAGAGTATGGACCTAGCCAGAAGCATAACATTACAGCAATGCTTTATTGCACTCAGCTACATAATAATTACGAGTTAGCTTCCAATGAATGGTCCATGTTAATATTTAATACAATAAAGCTGGCAAAACGCTGATTTAAATTTAAAATTTTGATCAATTTGTGGCCTCCCTTGCTTGACAGAAGTCGTTTAAAACTTCTGCTGAAGAAAATGTTTTCAGACAATCAGCAGATGTTCCTGTTGAAATACAATGTACCCCCTAGTTTGTATGGATGGAGAAATTGTTTAGCCAGAAGGCTGAACGAAAAAGATAAACTGTGTGTGGTCAGCCTAACTTCTCTTCCAATGACATCCTGTAACTCTTAAGCCTCGTATACACGCGCCGATGATTGTACGATTGCACGTCCAACTTGTGTCCAAATTGGCTGTCGGCAGTTTTGTCTAGCGTACTGACGGAAGTAATCATCAAACCAAGGCGAACGTAGTGGCACGCTGCAAGTGTATAAAGAGGACATTCAGGTGAATGTGAATTGTGAATTACGGACGCAAGTTTACACAACCAAACACTTCCTGGGTTCCGAGCATGCATGTTTGCACTTACAACTTTTGTTTGGCCAACTTCTGTACACACAAGCCAAAAATCGGACGACGCCTAGTTGGCAGACAAACGTTTTCTAGTCTTCTCAGACAACTTCTGTTGGGCAATCATTGAAAATGGGCTGTCGAATCATAAGTACGAATGGTCGGATTATTGGACAACAGGCTGTTGGACGACCGTTGTTGGCCGATAATTGTGCCGTGTGTACGGGCCTTTATAGAGATGGTACTTAGAAGAACACATTCATGCTTATCCTTTACAGGTAAAATAAGCATATGAAATAAATAAATCATAGCAAAACTATCCAGTTATATATTCAGCTTATTTTTTTCTGTTGTTGTTGAAAATATTATAGAAAAGAAAAGGAAGGCGCACCCTCAAAATATCCTCAAAATTTCCAAAAACAAGAAAAAAATAAATTAACCAATGAATAGTGTATCTGTCCCCTAGATACCCTAGTGAACACTTGTAAGCTGAAAAATACTTAAAAAAAAGTAAGGCGCTTCACATACAACAAAACATTGTAGACTATATATTCAAATAGTCTATGTGTATTGGGAGTCCATAGATACCATCAAATAAGTGTCCCCACACCACCAAGGAAAAAACTTTCCAAATCTTAACAATCCTCTTCATTGCTGAATAGTATCACCACATGTGAGAAGAATGCAAACTCACCAAATATTATTGACCCCTTATGACAGGAAGGTCAGAGAGCGCTTTGTGGGTCTAGGCCCCCACGTATACTCCACTTGCCCAAGTTCTCGGTTCTTTGGGGTGCTCTGGATGGTCTGTGGGCTTTCCTTTTACTTTCCCCTCCAGTGTAAGGAATTACATGCACCAAAGAGAAGCAGTTTTTCCCTGGTGTTCAGTCCAAGGATTTCTTCAACTCGTCCAAAATCAATAGTGGAGGTGAAGCCCCAGCTGTTTATTCTTTTATGGGTCAGTTAATCAGGATAAAATCAGTGCAAAAATGACTATATTTCACAGTCAAGGTTGCACAGTCTTCCTCTGGCTGCATTCAATAATATAAACATTCCTTTTCAATCTGCAGCTGGTGTCATTTTCTGTTAAGTTCAATGCAATATGGAGGCTTTCTGTGCACTGTGGCTGTCATAAAATCTTTTTCTTGAAGCCCATTAAGAGCAC
This sequence comes from Glandirana rugosa, assembly GCA_018402905.1. NCBI lineage: Eukaryota > Metazoa > Chordata > Amphibia > Anura > Ranidae > Glandirana > Glandirana rugosa. The sequence goes on from BLSH010295455.1 coordinate 956,565, forward strand.
GGGAATTGTAGAAATTCTTCAACAGCAAGGTTACACTGCTGAATACAAGAGGTTGAGACACGTCAGAAATCTGTAAATTCTCCCCACTACCCCAGAATAAAGGGCTGTTTAACTCTGCAGAGCTTCAACATTTTTCGGTAGTGTCAGCATTTGCCAGTTGATTTTTGTGCATCCTCATTGGCCAGTTTGGCAGGTCATTATTGTGGCAGGGGGCAAGTAGGCTTCCATTTAGGTGAAAACATCCATTTAGTGCAGGCTTCAGTTTCATATAATGTGATTGAGAGGTGCCATCACTCCATTGAACAATGACTTTAAAACCCAATCCACCTTAGCAGAGATTTCTTTACAAAAATCCAGACTTGTCATTGCAGAGTTATCAGACTGGTTAGAATGAAACTTTTCCCTGTGCTGGGGTTAGGCCTTTCCTTCCAGCTGGCATGACACACAACTGAGAAGTTTAGGAACTTTCCAACATCTCTTAGCACAATAGTTTTCCCATTGTATAAACTTTGGAGTGCTGAAAACTAACAAAAACGAACAAACCTTTCTCAAGTGTCTGTAGCCTCTGATCTATCCTGAAAACTTTTCCTAACACTTAGTTTTGTAGCCCAATAAAGCCTTCTTAGAACAAACAGGTATCCATAGGTCTAATTCCATCATGTATTCTAAAAATAAGAGGATTACTTACGTCACATTACAGTACAGTACAGTGGTTGGAGCAATACAAATTATTTTACGACCCAAAGGCAAAATGCATATCCAGATGTGCCACTATATAGTGCAAATATGGGCCAATGTTATATTTTAGAATATATTATATTTATTCCAAACTAGAAAAAGCTGTTTATGCTTTTTGGCATTAGCATTGTGTTTGAAACCATGACTTCTATGGAGTAGGACTTGGGACGTAACCAGCAGGTATAACATACATTAGTTGGAGACTTCTTTGATTCCATTAGTGCCTTCCCACCATATCCTTATTGGCTACACTTGTTTGTGTTTTTTATTTTTGGATAGAGTAGAAATTATTTAACACCCCTATCAGTCTTTGTCTGTCTGAGATCTTTCCAAAATGAGGATATTCCCATTAGAACAGGTTTCTCCATTGGAAGATTTCCCCTGACCTCCTCTTCCCGTGACAACTTTTTATGCACAGTCAAAATTTAACCCATTAAATAATGCCTTCATAATTGTGTTAACCTCTTGCCGCCCACATAACGCACATGTGTGGTGAAAAAGAGGGTGGGCTTTAATGCCCACAAACTGCACAAATGCGTCCATGGGCTCCTGAGGTTTCTGTGCTGAAAGCACACTTTCAGCATAGTGACCAAGTTGATATTCAACAGCTCTCAGTCTCTAGTATTGATCAGGAGTCATTGGACTAGGGACAGCTAATCACGGTGATCACATGAATGGGCAAGTTCTTCTCACCCTCAATACCCCCCACCTCTCTGGGCATAAACATTCTGTTAAAGGGAAAGGGTTAACTAGTAGAACTTCAACATCAAACCCTTACATTTAACTTTTGGTTTCACACGGGAGGTCCGCCTGTCAGTTCTTCAGGTAGACCTGATAGGACCAGCCATCGTTCTCTCATGTGTCAGCTGACACCCGCCGGCATCTGATTCGATCCAATCCACCAAAAACAGATGGATGGGGTATCCATTCCCTATCCGTCCAGCGGATCGGCTCAAATGACAGTCAGATGGAAATGGACCACACCACAGAGAACAGCGGGGCTGTGTTCGTGTCCGCTGTGCATAGCGGAGCAGACACTGACCTCTCATCCGCCTGCTCAGTGGGGATCAGCGAAGAGAGCAGGCGGATGCAAACTTTGGAGCCCGCCCCATGTGAAAGGGGCCTTAGTATTAAAGCTACATTTGATTACTTAAAGCGGTTCTAAGGTTTGAAGGTTTATTTTACCTTCATGCATTCTGGTCTTATGGACACACAGAATGGGGCTCAGGAGCAAGCGCACACAAGTTAGGGGCACTTGTGCGCGCTTGCTCCCGAGCCCCATTCTGTGTGTCCATAAGACCAGAATGCATGAAGGTAAAAGAAACCTTCAACCCTTGCGGCTTGCTATAGGAGCACTCGGAAAGGGGGAACTAGCTAAACCGGTCTTTTTACATTACTGGATAATTAAGTGAATCATCACACAATTTTATGTGAATATTCTCAACTCCTTTAGTAAAGCAGCCTCAGTACATACGGGATTTGAAATACTTGCTGAATGAAAGAAGCTGCAATAATCCTTTAGTAATAAAGGAGTTCTGTTACAATATTTAAACTGTAAAAAGGAAGTCCAAGATGAACCACACAGCTCTCCAAAAAATAAATAAATAAAAAATACATCTATAGAACTGCAAAAAAATAGTCTTGATGTTAGGTGACCATGACCCACCTTGTTCATGAATGCTTTAAGGCTGAAATATAAATTACTACCTTACAGCGATTTTTTTTTCTGCTAAAGGAAGATGTGAACTGTGTAGATGGTCATTTTTAACCATTCTAATAATACACTTATCTCACTTATCTGTCAAACGCCACTGCTCTCTTAGGACGTGCAAAATCACAGTGTGCTGCTCATTCTCTGAGATACACTTTAAAGTCTGTATTTTTAGCAGTAATTTTGCTAAACAGAATTAAAGCATGTACCACATTAGTGATGACTGGTAACTTCTAAATGTATCCAAAATACAATCACTTTTTCATTTATAAAAGTTCTCAATTTTCAATAGGCATTGCTTAGCTTACCATCTTTTATAAAATGTGTATATGTCAAGTTGGTCATTGAGGTCATTCACAAAATAGCACCGATACCAATGGGCTATGTCTGGCATAATCGGTATGTAATCTTAGTACCTGCTTTCTTTTGCACTTGCATTGTGATCTTTATATTGTCTTTCTTATAACAAAGTATGCATACTGGGATTATTATGGCTCTTGGCACTACTAAAAGCTTTCTAATGCAGGTTGTCAACCAGTGGTGTGAGTCCTTCAATGCTTGGTGAAGTAATCTCATTTTAACAACTTGGACATTTCAGCAATTGAATGTTATATTAGAAGAAATAGGGAAAGTATTTTAGCTATAAAAAAAAAAAAACCCAAAAAACAAGGGAATGTTTGGGAAACATTTTTACACATGTAGGGATAATGGAAACAAATCATTCGTTTTCAGTACCTGAAGAGGAGTTATTTTTATCCTTTGGGGTCACCAATTAATCTGCTGCTGGGTAGGAATTATTCAAATGTTACGTTGGTGTTTAAGTGGTTGTAAACCTCGGACGTGAAATATGAACAAAGCATATGTTATTATAGTGTGTACTTGTCTCAATTAAGAGCACTAAATGTCATTTCTGTCTGCTGCTTCCTTCCCCTGCGATCAGCATGAATCACTTCAGATAAGTTTTCCTGACATCAAGAGAAAAAAGGTGACAGGGGAGGGATCTCCTGCTAATTGACAGCCTCAGCTCCATTCCTGTGTGCTGAGTGGGCGGGGGTGTCTTCCCTCCAATCAACTCTCAGAGCAGACGTCAATGAGCTCTGCCAAGTGTGACTTCAGCTCTCCACCTCCTTTTTTTCAGAATGTTCAGCACGCTGTATAAATTCTGGAATATGAACAAATGTAGAGAAGAAATACTGAAGATAAACAGGTACAACTTATGTAGGAGAATTTGTTTCATCTAGGTGTATCACCTGAAGCCAGTCACTTCACTGGGTATATGTAAAGGCCCATACACACGATCAGAAAATCTGAAGAAAAATTTTGTCCGATGAACGATCTGCTGATGTTCTGACCGTTAGTATGGTGCTTTGGACAGCGGATTCCTGAATTTTTGGACGACAAAAACTGATGTGCAGGCTCGAAAATCTTTAGTCATTTTTGAATACAACGTCCGATTTTCATTTAATTGGTACAGTTTTGGTCTGAAAAAAAACGCTAGAGCAAGACTACGCATGCTCAGAAACTAAAGAACACATACAAAACTATTCAACACATTACATCACTTCTGAGGTTGTATTTTGTTGTACAAGAATTTTTGGATGTTTAGTAACCTCTTCAGATTCGATATGAGACTAGCATCCAATAATCTGATCGTGTGTACCCGGCTTAAGGGTTTACATCCACTTTAACTGCTAAGACTAAGATTAGGGTTTAAAGTTCAGTCCATCCAAAATTGATAATCCAGTTTCAGACAGGTTTAGGAGAGTTAGGCCTTGTTCACATTGGGCATACTAAAGCATGGGGGCATGTTTACAGGCACAGGGATGCATAGGTGTACCATATATCCTTGTGCAGGCAGTCCCATTGATGTCAACTGTAATGCAGGGGGCTGCACGGAGACAGATGCTGCTACCAATCTAACATCTGTGAAGGTGCACGGCCCCAAAAGCACACTGTGTTTGGGACTGTGTGCCCATATGGAGTGTGAACAAGGCCTTAAGCCATCTTGTAGTTTCTAATATCACTCAGAGACTCTGCAGTTGAGTTCCTGTGTCTGCAACCCTGCTGTGGCCATTGTGAACAGTTCCACTCTCCTTGTTAGATTTTTTTATTACTTTAATATTATGAAGAATGCAACAGGAGGTTCCATGTAAAGAGTGAAAAAATTAGGAATTATGGCAGAGAAACCTGGGTGTTGTAGCATCTAAAACACCTAAAGCTAGAGACTGACTCAGCCCACCATGACTACCTATAACTAAAATACTACTGTTGGATGGACTAACCCAGTGTTCCCCAACCCAGTCCTCAAGGCCCACCAACAGGTCATGTTTTCAGGATTTCCATTATTTTGCACAAGTGATTTGATCAGTTTCACTGCCTTAGTAATTACCACAGCTGATTCATCTGAGGGAAATCCTGAAAACATGACCTGTTGATGGGCCTTAAGCACTGGGTTGGGGAACACTGGACTAACCCATTAGGTTAGGGCATGCTAGTGTTAAACATGAACTCCATATTTATCCAAAAAGCTATATACATTTCTTAATTTGCACTATGCAAATGAACTCCATTTGCAAAGCTTAACACAACCAGAAAAAATAGTAGTTGGTATACAAGTCAGATCACAGAAAGGAGTTATACGAAGTCCAGTATCCCAGCATATCTAGCATGTGTTCTTTACGTAACTGCTACTGCACAGAGAAGATTGTTATTTAAAAAGAAAAACTGCAGTGGAATTTTCTTAGGGGTAAAATTTGGACACAACAATGTCTTCCTGAGGCTCTTTCATGGTTCAAACTACAGATGTATAGTTTGCCCAGTTATGTGCACATTAAACAATCCTTAAATGAAACATGCTGTTAATGCATTGGAGGCCCCAGACCTGGTTGTGCTGTCTGGCAAGGGTGCCTGGAGCACAAGTACAGTTGCACAAACCTACAAGTCTTTTGGTGAGTAAACCAATTTACTTGGAGATCAGCCTTATAACATATTAGGAACTACAGGAATTATGTCAACTAAAACAAACAATGACAAAGTCACCTCTAGCAGCTCATAAGCATGATGATATGTTATGCATGACAAAATCTTTTACATCAGTTTGCATTATAAATAGCAAGAATGTTCCTTTATCCTGGCAGTATAAATCACGTGAAGAATAAGGCCTGATTCACACCTATGCATTTTAAGTGCTTTTTGCATTTTGTAGATTTGCTCTACAGAACGTGTTCCATAGGAAACCATGTTAAATGGACTGTAGTGCAAATCTGCAAAATGCAATCGGTGTGAATCAGGCCTTAGTGCACTGTTAATGAAAATAAAAAGCTCACTTTCCATCAACTGAGAAAAGGTAATATGTCAGTTTGGCACACTGAAACATATTACATGTGTTAATCAATAAAAAAAAAACATTATAAAATATGATATATTTTGCAACAAGGAAAACACTAATGGCCAATATGTCAAGCTTTCATTTTGTCCATTTTCGCTTTGATATAAAGAATTCTAAAATACTGTTAGGCCTCATGCGCACTAGTTTCTTGTAAACCAGCTTATAAACTCACCTAAGCTGCATTTTTACCAAAACAGTCTAGGTGAGTTTATCAGGGTTTGGAGTTTATTTATTTCACTGGCCAGAGTTTTCATTTATTCACTGAAGTGTTAATCGTGCTGAGCGTTTATGAGAGCTCATAAGAGTTCATGAGAATTTATAAGAGTTCAGCGTTTTTTGTGGTCAGGAAAACTGCTCTTGAACGCTATTTTAAAGTGGTCAGACAACAGCCCATAAACTCCCCTGCTGATAAATTGCAAAAAACGTCCATGTGTGCATGGACACATAGGATAACATAGAGGGGAGTTTAAGGGCCGTTAAGAAAACCGCCCAAACTCACAAAAACATGAGTTTAGCAGCTGCAGTGCGCATGAGGCCTTACAGTTTTGATTGAAATTTTAGCAGTATAAGTCCAGTAAATTGTCCAAAATGTTACAAAAATAGGCAGTACGCTGTCAAAGATTAACTGGATGCCCTTTTTACCACATCCAATTCGCATGACAGGCAAGTGTGACTGGCTCTCAATGGAGTCGGTTCACACAGTTCCAAGGCAGATTGCAAAAAGGTCTTGGGCATTTTTGAGTGTGGTTCAGGTGTGAATTCAGGCAAAAAATCTGAATGAATCACACCTGAACCAGTGAACAGAAAAGCACTGGACCCCAAGCATGAAACCACAGCCGTGCATATGTTAACCCGGTCTAAAACAAATAGTCCAGGTTGCCTAAAACTAAAAATAATGCAAACTTCTGAATTACTCTTTCCTACACAATCAAAGGCATTTGCGAAGTGGTGGAAAGTCAGAACACAGCAGATCTGTCAGATCCAAATTTATAACAGAATTTGTCTTAAAAGTTTCTGAGAGTCAACAGCTTACATCAGGGATATGCAATTAGCAGACCTCCAGCTGTTGCAAAACTACAACTCCCATCATGCCTCTGCCTCTGGGTGCCATGCTTGTGGCTGTCAGAGTCTTGCTATGCCTCATGGGACTTGTAGTTCTGCAACATCTGGAGGTCCACTAATTGCATATCCCTGGCTTACATGATAGGAACCTCATAGGACAACAGCTTCAAGCATGGCTTAACCACTTCAGCCCTGGAAGGATTTCCAGCTTTAGGACCGGAGCCCTTTTTGCGATTCGGCGCTGCGTCGCTTTAACTGACAATTGCGCGGTCGTGCAACGTTGTACCCAAACGAAATTTGCGTCCTTTTTTTCCCACAAACAGAGCTTTCTTTTGGTGGTATTTGATCACCTCTGCGTCATTTCTGATCGCCGCTATAAACAAAAGAAGAGCGACAATTTTGCAAAAAAACCCAAATTTCTTACTTTTTGCTAAAATACAAATCCAAAAAAAAAATATAAAAAAACATTTTTTTTCACCGTTTTTGGCCGATTTATATTCTTCCTCATATTTGCGATAAAAAAAATCGCAATCGGCGTTTATTGATTGGTTTGCGCAAAAGTGGTCGCATTTACGGATGATGAGAATTCATTTTTGC
>BLSH010295455.1:964883-977832 GCA_018402905.1 Glandirana rugosa
TGGTCTCACATAACGTACTACGACGGTTAACGATACTATCCGGCAACGATTTAGATCTGGGTCGTTCTCGGGGGGGGGGGGTATGGTCTTTCGAAGGAGTGGATATAAACTGTCAACCATAGTGTGAGATCCCTTGGTAAGAAAACTGATGTACTGGCGTAGGTTTTTGGGTATGGGGGGGGGGGGCTCTTGCTGGGTCTAGATTTAGCAACGGCCTATCATAGCAATTGCCAGCACCATGCAATACACTCTGGTCTACATGCATATGGCCAGGGGTTCATCCTACAGGAAGATAATGACCTGAAACATGCCTACAGGCTTTGTCAGAACCAGCTTAAAAGAAATTAACAACATGGTAAGCTTCAAATAATGGAATGTTCAACATAGACATTAAACTCATTGAGCTGGTTTGCGATGAACTGGACAGAGGGGTGAAACTAAAGCAGTCTACAAGTTCAACATATTTGTTGGGAATAGCTTTCTGAACAATATTTGATTACCATTGTAGGAAAAATGCCACAAGGGTACTGGGGTGGAGGAATCTGACTGGCCTGCACAGAGTCCTGACCTCAACCCGATAGAAAACCTTTGAGATGAATTAGAGTGGAGACTGCGAGCCAGGCCTTCTCATACAACATCAGTGCCTGACCTCACAAATGCACTTCTGGAAGAATGGTCAAACATTCCCATAGACACACTCCTAAACCTTGTGGACAGCCTTCCCAGAAGAGTTGAAGCTGTTATAGCTGCTAAGGGTGGGCCAACTGCCGTATACAGAATTATGGCCGGGAAGTGGTTCAGTTATCCTGACTGGGCGTCATATGACGTGCAGCAGGATAACATGCCAGCGTGCTCCCACGGGCGCGCAGTGCGGCGATTGGTGGTATGGTGTGTCAGTATGACACACTGCATCTCCGATCTAGGTAATAGGCTTCTGTCAGAAGCTCATTAGCATGTGATCAGCCATGACGAATCATGGCTGATCACAGTGTAAACAGGAAAAGCGGCATATCGGCTTTTCCTCTAGTCGCATCTGCAGACGCGAGTAGAGGAGAGCCGAACGGCGGCTCTCCTGAGGGGGGGTCTGTGCTGATTATTTATCAGCGCAGGCCCCCCTCGGATCACCACACTGGACCACCAGGGAGCCGACCTAGACCACCAGGGACCCCACACAGCGATGTCACCCAGGGACCACCGGGGATGCCACCCAGGGAACACCAGGGATGCCACCCTAGACCACCAGGTAAGAGGCACACAATGCCCAATAGGGATGGCACTGTGGCAATCTGTGATTCTTGCCAGTGACATCCCTATTGCTGCTGCAATACCAGTGCCACATATCAGTGCCCATCAGGGCCACCCATCAGTGCCCACTGCCACCTATCAGTGCCCATCAATGCTGCCTATGAGTGCCCATTAGTGGCGCTTATCAGTGCCCGTAAGTGCTGCTTATCAGTGCCGCCTATCAGTGCCCATCAGTGCTGCATATAAGTGCCACCTAATCAGTGCCACCTTATCAGTGCCGCCTCATCAGTGCCACCTCATCAGTTCAGCCTCATCAGTGCCTGTCAGTGCAGCCTCATCAGTGCCTGTCAGTGCAGCCTCATCAGTTCCCATCAGTGAAGGAGAAAATGTAATTATTTACAAAGTTCCGCTTATCAGTGCCACCTATCAGTGCCCATCGGTGCTGCTTATCAGTGCCGCCTATCCGTGCAGCCTCATCAGTGCAGCCTCATCAGTGCTCATCAGTGAAGGAGAAAATGTAATTATTTACAAAGTTCTGCGACGGAAAAAACGAAAAAATTATTTTCAAAATTGTCAGTCTTTTTTTATTTGTAGCGCAAAAAATAAATAAAAACCCCAGAGGTGATCAAATACCACCAAAAGAAATCTCTTTTTGTGGGGAAAATATTATAAAAATTTAGTTTTGGTACATTGTCGCACAACCGCGCAATTGTCATTCAAAATGCAACAGCGCTGAATGCTGAAAATTGTTCTGGTAGGGAAGTGTTCTAAGTGCCTGGTATTGAAGCGGTAAAAGTGGTTGTCAAGTCATGACAACCACTTTAAACTACAGGTAAGCCTATAATAAGGCTTACCTGTAGGTCCCGGGAATATCTCCTAAACTTGCACCGTTTAGGAGATATTCCCTGTATCTGCATGTGCCGACGTCATCGGCACATGCGCAGTGAGGAAACGGCCCGACTGGGCCATTTCTTAACTAAGTATGCCGTAAATGACGGCTTGCATGCGCGGGAGTGACGCCTGCGCGGCTCCTGCCAATCACATCGCTGGAGTCCGTGCTGTGATTGGTTGGAGCCCGGGATCCCGGAAGACAACAGACACAACATGATGCCAGTCACAGTGGTGCTCGGGGACCGCTGCAACGGCGTTGATCTAAGGTAAGCATTTCAAAATGAGCTAGTATGCGATGCATACTAGCTCATTATGCCTTTCTCTTGCAGGTGTTTTTTTTTTTTTTTTTGACAAGCCTTGACAACCACTTTAAAGGCAGGCATCCCAATACTTTTGGTAATATAGTGTACTTCATGGTACAGGTCTAATTTGTGCCACAAATTATGAAAAATAAATTCTGTGAAAATGTAAGGGTTAATTATCCTATTGCTGGTTTACAGAACTCAGTAACTATTCCTTAGCCTTCTGCCATAGTAGAAATGAATAACTTAATTAGACCATACCACCTGTACCAACGTTAACGTTAATTGACCTATTAGTACTAGTAGCACAAAAGGTGCTAATTATACTTGGATACCAATGACAAGGAATGTGTTAATTAGCCAGTGAGTCTGGAGCTAAGAGTTTTAATTAGACTACTACTAACTCAGAGTGGTTAGAAAGGTTTAGCCCTACATTCCCTGCAGGTAAAATATACAAAACCTTACAATTGAACAATACATTATCTAAAATCTGTTAATAACAAGATTCTAATGTGGCTTGTTTATCCACATACCGTACATTGGAGCACAAATCTATTATAATTATAATTATTACTAAGAGAGAGGAATTATAATTAATAACAAATAGAGGATAAAAAGGTGCCATGTGCCCTATAGTTTAGGGGACTGTACAACACAATGCAGTCACTCTTCAAAGTATATGTTTTACTAAAGTCTGTGTTAAACAGTTAAGAAACATACATTACAAGTTATGTACCAATGTTACACTAGGGAATAATCAATTCAAATGAGGTATTAGTATTCTTTATTTGGAGTAGTAGCTAACTAACATATAGCATCTTACAATGCATTATATTGCAATGCACAATTAACTTACTATGTGTGAAAGCTGCATAAGTCATATGTGGGATAAACCACACTACCCCATATTGCATAATATCTGCATATTAAAGTGGCTGTACACCCTCACATATACAATAGTGAAGTGACTAGCCTCAGATGATGTACAGAGATTAAAAAAAAAATCCAGCTATATAAGGTGTACCTGTTTATATGCAGCCTTCTCCTTCTCTACATCCAGTCAAAGCACACAGAGTAAAGGATTTTTCTCAGAAGTAGAAGGCAGAGGGCGGGGATCTGACCTCACCCACACTGCAGAGCTAAAGCATAGAGTGTAATCTGAGAGATGATTGGAGGAAAGTCACCCCCCCCCCCCAAAGGAGGCACAGAGAAACATAGAGCTGAGGGTACGAGTCATCTCCTGTGTGCTGGAGGGGGCATGCCATCTCCTGGGAGGCTGAGGTGTCGGCGTAGAGTTCTATCTGTGAGGAACCAGTCTGTGTACTTTCAGGCTAGTACACACTCTAAATTTAATGATATACTGTATATGCCCACACATAAATAATGCAAAAAAATCCACTCAAATAAAAAATGCGGTTATCCACAATCATTGGATGGGTGAACTACAGGTGCCAGCAATCCTTTTAGTGATCCCTGTGCTCCTTCACCAAACAGAGCTATATTTGCTTACCAGACATTAAGGCCTCATACACACGGACGTTTTTTGACGCCGGCGTTTTCTGGCTTTTTGCAGCTCTCCATGTTAGTCAATGGCCCCATAAAAACGCTGACGTTTTTGAGCTGTAGATGGCGTCGGCGTTAGTGAGCTGAAACTAGAACCCACGGCCAGTGCGTTCTGAGACTGATGTTTTGGCATTTTTTGACGCCGACGCCACAATATGCCAACAAACGCCACCTAATATCATACCGTTGTTTTCCGGCGTTTTTTGACGCGGACGTTTTTAGGTTGAAAAATAGCAGAGGGATGATTTTTTTTTAAAAAAACCTATTGACGCCGACGCTCACTAACGCTCAAAAACGCTCAAAAACGCCGATGCATAACGCCGAAAAACGCCAACTTTTTTTCCTTGACGTCGGGCCCGACGTTTTGTTTATTTTTTTTAGAAACGTCCGTGTGTATGAGGCCTTAGAGGTCAACAGTTCTTAAACATGTGACACAGCCCAACAGTCACCCGGTCACAATGCAGTAAGCCAGCTCCCCAACTTAGCCCCAGAAGATTTCATCCCCTTCCTGACCAGAGCACTTTTTGCGATAGGGCACTGCGTTGCCTTAACTGACAATTACCCTGTCCTGCGATGTTGCAATCAAACACAATTTAAATCCCCTTTTTCCCCACAAATAGAGTTTTCTTTTGGTGGTATTTGATCACCTCTGCATTTTTTGTTTTTTGCACTATAAACAAAAAAGTGGGATAATTTTGGGAAAAAAAACAATATTTTTTACTTTCTGCTATAAAACATACCCAATAAAAAAATGTAAAAAAATCTAATTTCTTCATCAGTTTAGGCCAATATGTATTCAGCTACATGTTTTTGGTAAAAAAAAATCCCAATAAGCGTATATTGATCATTTTGCAAAAAAGTTATAGCATCTACAAACTATGGGATAGATTCATGAACTTTTCATTTTTGTTTATTGTTTTTACTAGTAATAGCAGCGATCAGCAATTTTAAGCGGGACTGCAACATTGCGGCGGACACATTTGACCCCAAGTGACACTTTTTGGGGACCAGGGACACCAATACAGTGATCAGTGCTAAAAAAATGCACTGTCACTGTATAAATGACACTGGCAGGAAAGGGGATAACACCAGGGGTGATCAAAGGGTTAAGTGCGCTACTAGGGAGTGATTTCTAACTGTGGGGGGAATGCTGTGACTGGAGGAAAACAGATCCGTGTTTCTGCTTGGTAGAAACACAAGATCTCCATTTTCATCCCTCACAGAACGGCTGTCTGCCTTGTTTACATTGGCAGACTGCAGTTCTGCCTTTACTGTGAACAAGCGCGGTTGTCGGGCGGCCATCGTGACCGCCGGACCCACTGATTGGCTTCTGCTGTGTCTAATGCCGGTGGCAACGTACAGGTACGTTGTTTCACGCAGCTCTGCCACAGTATAAGTGCGGTGGGCGGTCCGGAAGTAGTTAATAAAAGTAGGTACAGAGTGAATTAGAGAGCTTATTGGGTGTTTACTGGGCTAATCTAAAGGTCCATAATAGGTTAGAAAAAAACATTAAATATAAAATTGTTTCCAAGTTTGATACACATTAGAGCTGCACGATTAATCGTATGAAGATCGCGATCTCGATCTAAGATCTCAATTGGGCATTGCCGCGATTTTCAGTGCAGTTAAAAGGAGTCTGACTTGGGGGGCGAATCAGCGCGATTTGACAGTGCCTGAAGTCTTTTGAAGTCAGAGCGGCTTGAGTCTCAGGGGAACAGCCAAGTCTGGGCATACAGCCAGCTTCTGAGTCATCATTGAAGTAAAATTACTTTGTAACTCTTATCAAAGACATTGAACTCTGAATGAACTCCCCTTCTATAGTTGTTTGGTTTAACCATTTGAAGACTAAATCTTTCCTCACACTTGCTGTTTACAAATAAAAATCCATTATTTTGTGCTAGAAAATGACTTAAAACCCCCAAACATTATATATTTTTTTTTAGCAGAGCCCCTAGAGAATAAGATGGCGGTTGTTGCAATATTTTATGTCACACGCTGTTTGCGCAGAAGACTTTTAAACGCAATTTTTTTGGAAAAATTACCCCTTTCAAAAACCTACAGTGCTGTTAGCCCATTTTTTTTTTTTGTATATTTAATATATTACGCCGCGAGAATCGTGATCTTTATTCTAAGCAAAAAAATTGCGATTCTCATTTTGGCCAGAATCGTGCAGCTCTAATACACATATATAAAAGACATACAAAAAACACATATTCAAGATAATAAAATTGGTCCATAAATACATGAAAACCAAAATATGTTTAAAAACCTTTACGGGTTACCAGTTTAGAGTTACACAAGAGGTCTGGTGCTAGAGTTATTGCTCTCATATGTAATGTTCACGGCAATGCCTTATATGTGTGGTGCAGACACCGTTTACATAAGTGTGCGCCTTTACACGCGAGCAAGGGGGCCTTTCATTTTTTATTTTATTTAATTTTATTTTTACACTGCCACTTTTTTTAAATCACTTTTATTGCTTTCACAAGGGATGGCATTGGCAGTGGCAGGTTCTCTTTACTGAGATATCTGGGGCCTATTAGACTCAGATATCTCCTCTGCTTTTTTGAGTGCATGCAGCACCCAAAAAAACATGATGGGGAGATACAATTTCAGATTCCACTGTCAGGCCCCCTTTTACACGGGCAGACCTATTGGGTCCATCTGTCAGCTTTTTAGGCAGACCCGATTGGGCCATCCATTGCCCTCTATGGAGCAGTGGATGTCAACGGACATGTGTCCATTGACACCCGTCATCAGATCCTATTTGCCAGAAACAGACAGAAGGGGATTCGTTCCCCATCCGTCTGGTGGATCAGATAACAGTCGAATGGAAATGGACAGGCAGTCTGTTTACATCTGACCACCCATAGGTGGTAAAAGCGGGCTGTGTCTGCTCTGCATTAGTGGAGCAGATACTGACTTGTCATCCGACTGCTTAGTGGGGATCAGCAGAGCACTACCCTGCAGAGCTGACGGAGTCTGCCAATGTGAAGGAACTCTTACCCCACTGTTCTGTTTAAAATAACGGACTTATGTCTCTCAGAAAATGTAAATAGTAGTAGAAGCCATTTAGAGGATGATGAGCTTCAATGACACCAACACAAAAATTAAGCTGTACATGGGAGACCCCTTAAAAATAGATCTATCAATAAAATGTATACTTCAGAAGTTATTAGATTGCAAAATGATCAACTCTATTATTTTGAGTAAAAACAAACTCTTTCTTGCCATAAAGAAAATTTTCCTGTCAAGATCCCATATATGACCTAAAGCCTAAGCAAAAAAAAAAAAAAAAAAATCTGGATTCTGCTCATCAGTAGCTAAGACTAGCAAGTGAGAGAAGAGGATCAGCAAGGCACAATTAAAAAGCAGAAGCTGTCTACACTATATGTAATAAGCAAACCATATTGACACTTCACTGTATGTAACACTTTTTTCAGATTAAAAAAAATTAAATTTACATAAAGCTGATATTTTTCACATTAGTCAAAAAAAAGAAAAAAGAAATAAAAACATTTCTACAGTTCACCTTTAAGCTGAAAAAGCCCAATAAACTTGTAAATGTAAAATAGGTATCAGCTTTTTTTTTTTTTTCATACAGTGGGTAATGTCACAGGTGACACAGGTGTAGTAGGAAAATATTATAATGTCAGAACCTTATTCAGCTTCAAGCATTTTGCATAAAAGTAAAAACGTCAGTGAGAAATATTCAGTATAAAAGAAATCTGCCAGTAGCATTGGATATGCACCTTTGTTAACAGCAACAGGTTTTCTTGCAAGGGTTTTCCAGCCAGGGGACTTGTAAAAAGCCCCTAAAGGGTAATTATATTCTACACTGACGCAGCTTCTTTTCTTCTTCCAAGAAGCCATGTCAAATGCAACTTAATGACCTCCCAAAAGATTGCCAGCAAAAGGTGCTTTCTGGGGCTGCAATGTAAAGGGTTTGGTTACTGTTGGGAAAAACGGATTGTAAAAATTGTTTTTCCTGTTATCAACCAAATATTGCAACACAAGGATTTAATCTCTTGCAGATACCATTTGAAAACTCAAGCAATTCAAAGCAAGCATAGGATAAAAAGGCAATAAGCAGTGGTTATCTCTAATGATAGACAGATCCAGAGATACAGACCATTAGGGTATATAAATCCTGACATTTCTTGTTAATTTGAAGATTGATGCTCTCCTCTCCTGATTCCTATGCTCTTCATTAATTTTTTAATGTCATGGGTGGTCCAATTCACCAATAAGAAAGCCTATAAGATGTGAGGGGTAAAGCTAGACTTTTAAAGGAAAAAATGATATTTGCATATAAATTTCACCTGCCTATTAATCTGGATCTAATGATCAATTTAATATGAGGTTCTAGGCCCCTTTCACACGGGGTGGATCCGCTCAGAGGGGTCCACCAGCTCAGTGGGTGATCCCTCCAATGATCTCCGCTGAGCCGGCGGATGACAGCTCCGTCTCTGCACTCTGTGCAGGGACGCACCTGTCAGCTCCCTACTCTCCTTTATGGGGAGATCGGATGGAAACAGATCCGCCTGTCTGTTTTCATCCAATCCCATCCAATCCCATCCGCTAGACAGATGGGTGAATGTATCACCCATACGTCTATTTTGAGCAGATCATGTCGGATCGGATTGTCAGCGGACACCGACTGCCCATAGAGGTCTGAAAAACTGACAGACGGATCCAAGTGGTCCGTTCGTATGAAAGGGGCCTTAGTGAAGTCAACCTTTGGTTATGTATTTTACTTTCAGTTGGATTTACCTTGATATGTTACAAATTTTATGACTGTAACAAATTGTAGCAATTACAGCAAAGCAGCATACAGCTGAACTTTTATCTGTCAATCAACATTAACTATTTTAATACTTATGCTGCTAGCATTAGTAAATATATAGTAAGGTATTTTATATTTTCTTGTTTTAATCTTCTTTTACACTTCCTCGTTTGCTTCCTGGTTTCAGGCCTAGGCCAAAAATGTCATAAATTTCAGGAAATTTTAGGGAGGGGAGGAGGGGTTTTCTCAGCTAAGCAACCCCCAAATGCCTGAGCTAAAGGCAGATGGATTCCAGGAAGTACACATAAGATCTCAAAAAGCAACACATCATGCTGCGCTCTAAAGGGATTCCAGAACAGATGAGAAACCAAAGTACAGGCAGTCCCCGGGTTACAAACAAGATAGATTCTGAGGGTTTGTTCTTAAGTTGAATTTGTATGTAAGTTGGAACAGGTACATTTTTTAAGTGTAACCAGCCAAAAAAATATGTATTACATTTTTTTGGAACGCATAGAGAAGGGTTAACACCCCTGTAACATTTGTTTTGCTGTCTGTGCCCCTGGTCAGAAGTTGTCATCTCATTTCTGTCCCTGCGACAATTGGATTTGGAAAATCTTGGGTTGTTGTGGAAACAAGGATTGGTGATAACACTTCAGTGACACCTTTTTCCCATGATAACTCTTACAGGAGTGAATTTCCCTTCCTAGGGGTAGATTTCCTCTCACTTCCTGTTGTTTCCCTGCATTTGCAAGTATGAGTCGTTTGTAAGTTGGATGTTTATAACTCAGGAACTACCTGTAAATGACATGCATCAGTCTGGAAAGAGTTACAAAGCCATTTCTAAGACTTTGGAACTTCAGTGAACCATGGTGAGAGCCATTATACACAAATGGAGAAAGCTTGGAACAGTGGCAAACCTTTCCAGGAGTGGTCGTCCTACTCCAAGAACACAACAATGACTCATCCAGGAGGTCAAAAAAGAACCTAGAACAACATCTAAAGAACTGCAGGCCTCACTTGCCACTGTTAAGGCCAGTGTTCATGATTCAACAATAAGAAAGAGACTGGGCAAAAATGACATTCATGGGAGAGTTCCAAGGCGAAAGCCACATTTGACCACAAAGCATACAAAGGCTCGTCTCACATTTGCCAAAACACAACTTGATTATCCCCAAAACATTTGGGAAAATATGGTATGGGCTGATGAGTTCAAAAGTTGAACTTTTAGGAAAGGCGTGCCTCCTGTTACATCTGGCGTAAAACCAACACAGCATTTCATAAAAAGAACTTCATACCAACAGACAAACATGGTGGTGGTAGTGTGATGGTCTGGGACTGCTTTGCAGCTTCAGGACCTGGATGACTTGCCATAATTGAATGAACCATTAATTCTGCACTCTACCAGAAAATTCTGAAGAAGAATGTCTGGCCATCAGTTTGTGACCTCAAGAAACACTTGGGTTAAGCAGCAGGACAATGATTCGAAACACACCAGCAAGTCCACCTCTGAATGGCTAAAAGAAAAAAATTAAGGTTTTGGAGTGTCCTAGTCAATGTCCGGACTTACATCCAATTGAATTGCTGTAGCATGGCCTTGAACAGGCATTTCATGCTCAAAACCCCTCCAATGTGGCTGAGTTAAAACATTTCTACAAAGAGTGGGCCAAAATTCTTCCACAGCGATGTGAAAGACTCATTGCCAGATATCGCAAATGCTTGATTGCAGGTGTTGGCGCCAAGGGTGGCACAACCAGTTGTTAGGCTTAGGGGACAATTACTTTTTCACATAGGGCCAGGCAGGTTTGGACAGCTTTGATGAACTCATTATTTAAAAACTGCATTTCCTATTTACTGGGGGTTATCTTTGTGTAATATTAAAATTTGTGTGACAATATCAATCATTTAAGTGTGACAAATATGCAGAAAAATACTTTTTCAATTTTGTGTACTTCCTGGAATCCATCTGCCCTTAGCTCGGGCATGGGGGGGGGGGATACTTTCACAGCACTGTACATGCTACATGAATCATATGCCTTTACTCAAGATGGCCAAGGCTAGAATTGCTAGGGGGTGTTTTTCAAAGTGATCTGCCAGCGTAATAAAGCATGGAGACATATGTATGGGTGGCTTTGAATATTAAAAATTAATTAAACTGTTTTTAGTTTGTGGTGCTGAGATACAGTTAAGTTCCGGTTTGATATATTCTGCTAGATATAAGAAATTTTGCAGGGCCTTAGTCATTTATAGTCAATGTACAAGTCGACAGTAACTCCCAGCTCATACATAGGATTGCCCCAAATAAATTAAAGGAGTTGTAAAGGCAGACGGTTTTTTATCTTAATGCATTCTAGATAAAAAAAACCTTCTGTGTTAAAATCTTAATAAATGTTCTGAAACAGCACCTCAGATTGGCTTTGTAATGTCAATATCACACTGCCCGCCATTTGCCTAAACCTTACATGGTTTATTATGCTCCAGATATCACTGGTATTTGGCTTTATTCTTTGTCTCCCAATATTTGTGCCTTAGCTTCAAAGCAGAATATAAGCAAGAAGAATTTGCTTATTAGTGCGAAGGCAAAATGACAGTTTATTCTGCAAAAAGAGTACAAAATGAAATGTCAACATGCTCTGCGGGAACCTTTATGTATTGTGTCTTTTCTGTAACAGAAATCAGAAGATATATACAGTGATTGGTACCAGGTCACCAGGCAACCCCCACACCTATCTCCCCATACTCACAATGATGTGGAACAATGTTGTATGCATTCACATAAGCTATATAATCATTCAATTAAACGAGAAAGAGAAACAGTCTGAAGCGGGGGTTTTTGTAGAGTAACATGCTGGAGGAGTCAACAGAGCTCATGTGCTGTACAACCATTGAAAGTGCAACAAAGGGATGCCAGACCTAAACACTTGGCAAACAGAAAGTCATTTAGGGTCAACCTGTTGACCTTCCTTTGTGTTAGGTTTGCAATGGTTCCATCATTGTTTGGGAGCTCAATAATCCATCTTTTTTGGTAATGAATCAGCCAGTTTTCATTATTAGTCTGTTCAAATAGGGGGTTGGTCATAACAGACTGCAAGACCGAGAACACCCTTCAGAACTGTGGCAGCAAATCGTGTGAATTATCTTTTCTGCTCTAAAAATTGTAACTCTGTTCAACCAAAGCGGTATAACTTGGTCAAGGCTGCAATTCAAAAGTGAAGGAAGAGTAGCTCCTTATTTGTAGACACTCGTTAGGAAAATGTGTTTCCCTTTCATATACCATATGGAGCAGCTTGCAACAAATTAATGTAAGGCCTTGTTCATATAGGTGTACGGAAGAATACACCCATGTGAGGGCCATGTTTTACCTGCATGCGATGCACAGGTGCTCTGTGCATCCATGTGCAAGCAGTCCCATGGATGTCCTTTGGATTGCAGTGGCTGCGTGAGTTTGAGGACCCCAGATGCACCCAAACTGATGGCAATTCAGGAGCAGCAGTTGTGTCCATGCAGCTGCTGCGTCCCAAATAACATGAATGAGATTGCCTGCATGCAGGTTGACCAAAAACCTGTGCATCCCATGCAGGCAAACATGGCCCTCACATGGGTGTACGTCCATCTAAACGAGGCCCAACTGTCCAATTAACAAGCACTCTGCGGTAAAGCTTGACTGGCTTATAGCTGTCCATAATTCTCCAAATCTGAATGTTGATGTAAAAGGGACAAACGGAAGGCTAGTGTATAGGCAGAATAAGACATTACATAGAGCAATTTTATTTTTAGTTTTAAATAGAATGCTAGAGTATTAGAACACATTCGTTTTTAATATTGTATGTTTAAACTTGGGAGAACTGAAGTGGCCTGGATAAGCTGTGAAACATTTTCAACATTACAGACATGTCCAGTTGAATGTGACTAGCTACTACTAGTAGGGAGATTCACAATCTCTATCCTGGTAACCACTGTCACTAGGACTGAAAGGGAGATAGATTCTAGCATTTTAAACTGTCATGAGAACAGAAGAGGGAAAATCTTCCAATGAGGACACTTGTGCAGGTGACAACTGTTTCTCAGGTTTAAGGGATTCCTTCATACTTCTTGTTGTACCTATAGGACAGGAAGTGAAGATGAACCTCCCCAATGGGGCACATGTGGGGGGGGGGGGGGGGGG
>BLSH010295455.1:1024685-1063344 GCA_018402905.1 Glandirana rugosa
TCCCCCCCCCCCCCCTGGTTATCAATAGTACCTTGTGTTAGCAATGTATAGACTTGCTCACAATATGACATAGTAAGCATACTCCTACAACACTATATATTCATGCCAATACTAACTTCACCCTACACCCAAGTAAAGATGACTAAGGACGACTCTCGCGGTCTTGAGCACTCGGCCACAGTTTTGCTCCCACGGTGACGGCTGATTTGAGACAGCGACATATACTTTGTAAATCATGATTTCTGAATCCCCCTTAGATTTCTGAGTCCTTAGAACTGCTAAACAGCAACTATTCCACATATTCGAGCCGAGGTAAAGCGCTTAAGCTATCTCTCTTATGGTTAGGTTGTTTAAGAGAGACAGTTCCACTGCCTGTTTAAAGACTCGCCCTGGTATGATGACAACTACTCTAATAAAAATAGAGGCAAGAAGGCACTTGAGGAAATTTGTGTTGTTTCCCCCCTTCCTTCAACACAGCTTGATCCCTGACGGAGTGTCTAGGGACGAGGAGCATCAGCGTATATCCTATACCCAACATAGAATATTACTCATAATGCCTACCTATGCCTATCACGATGTCACATACCTGGGTTTCATTGAGTATCCTTACCTCATCTTAATGTAAGACAACCTATGTTCAAATGTACCCATTTTTATTTCTATGAAAAACTCAATAAAGATCTTAAAAAAATGTAATGTTAAAATGTGCAGTTGGCAGTCTGCTTTATGTGCAGAACTACTTAACAACTGTTTCCCGAATCACAGAGAGCCTTCTGAATCCTCTGTGCATGCATCCCCTCTACAGTTAACTGCTAGCTTTAGCTATAAATGCTCAGAAGTGGCCAAAAGAGAAAAAATAAAACTATTACAATGTGAAGATTGGTGCTGCCCTAGGCACTTGCCTATGAGTGCCAATATAGCAAATATAGCCCTGGTTGCTACATAAATTCTCCTGTAGATCGAATCAATGAGAACATCACAGAGACCTTTAGTGAGGAGAGGACAGGACTGAGGACAAATAACTGTTTCACCAACAGTGGCTCTCGGTGACTCATCTGACTATCCACAGACAGCCTAAGCTCATGGTAGGCGTTATTAGAAGCCTTAGACTTACTACATGAGAGACCCCCGATTAGTATCCTTAAATAATGCTGCTTCTTACTTGTGCTACTAAACATTGCTTCCGAGAAGAATTGCCTACTCTAGGAATGAGCAGAGAGGCAAGGCTACTACAATTTTGTCATCTTTTTTTTCACAAAGGAAGCAACATCAATTGTGATTTACATGATCTTATTGCATTTGATATACATTTTAAAAAACTACCACTGTATTGGGGTGTGCAAGCTAATATCTAAAAAGTATAAAATGATCTAAAATAGTATAAAGAGACTACTAAACACATTAAAATATGTTTGTAAAGTACTCATATTTCATAAAAATGGGACAACAGTTACATTATTGATAGATTCACCACCAATGAATTCTACAACACTGTACAGAACCATTCACACAAGTCCCTGCATCAGGGTTCCTGCCATAACACAGGACCAGATAAGGAAGAAGTATTATTGAGGGAGGAAACGAAAGCACCTGTGGGAAACACACATGGACACAAGAATTGCATGAAACAGAGTCCCCGCTGGGAACTGAGACAGCAAAGGTTCAAAGTAAGAGTTGTAAATACTAAAGCCGGTCATAGATGGATTGAATTTCGACCGGTTCAGCAGGGACCAGCCAAGATTCTATTCATTAATGGTCAGGCTGGTTGTACCCAAATAGATCCATCGATTAACTTGGGTACAACCAACCTATCATATTTTTTGTATTTTGCTATAGCCGCTAGCAGTAATCATGTTCTGCTAACCGGGAAGGCCGGTAGAACACAATAGCGCAGCGGTAGGGATTCTCCCATCAACACTGACTGCGCTGATGGGGGAATTGAGTGATTTTCTTTCCTTTCCTCCATGGTGGAAGGAAAGAAAAAATTGTATAATCTATGGGTTGCTTAAGCAATTGTGCTGCTTAATTTAACCTCGTTGTACAACTTATTGTCGTCTTGTTCTCAAATATTTTTGGCTAAAGCTGGCCAGAGGCATAAGGGCAAAAATCTTAAGTCTGTGGCAACAGACGAAACAGCTCCCACTAACCACTCCTGAAACACTTGTGTACATAAGTGAACACAATGTTAT
Source organism: Glandirana rugosa (assembly GCA_018402905.1). NCBI lineage: Eukaryota > Metazoa > Chordata > Amphibia > Anura > Ranidae > Glandirana > Glandirana rugosa. Next base: position 1,026,875 of record BLSH010295455.1, read on the forward strand.
TCAGAAGTTTAAAACGTCATTACGTTTCTATCATGTTAATTTGAGCCCTCACTAAACTGACATGACTTCATCTTAATGCTATGCCAACAATACCTACAAACCCCTTTTCCCTGCGTAGTTCACAATGCAGCGTCAACAAGGGAATAAAGATCTCTTTAAAGTGGGAGTAAACTCCCATGGTTGCCTATAAGGCTTACCTATGTACAGTAAATATCTCCTAAACCTGCACCATTTAGGAGATCTTTACTTGTGAATGGGCCAGCCGTGAATAACGGCTCCCGCTCGCATGTGCGGGAGTGACGTCATTGCAACACGGCCAGACGGCTAGAGGACGCAAACCTGTCTTTGTTTTAAGGTAAGTTTAACATAATTTGTTAGTATGCGAGGCATTCTAGCACATTATAACTTTACCTTGCAGGTTCACTACCGCTTTAAGTAAAAACAAACATTAAAGCGGTCTCCCCTCCTAATAAAAAAAAAAACACCTGCAAGGCAAAGGCATAATGAGCTAGTATGCGCATACTAGCTCATTATGAAGTACTTACCTCAGAACGAAGCTCCCGCAGGTCCGCCCGGACCCCGAGGAGGGAGCTGTAATGTTCCCTCCGTGGATCCTTCTGGGTACGCAGCTCAGGCGCTGTGAGTGACCAGAGCCGCGAGACGTCACTCCCATGCATGCGCAGGAGCCCGTCTTTTACAGCGGACTTTCCGGCAGGGTCCGGCGCTATGCGCCAGGATATCACTGCACATGTGCCTGCTCACATCAGCGGTGCTTGCAGTGAGAATATCTCCTAAACCGTACAGGTTTAGAAGATATTCTTTTTACCTACAGGTAAGTCTTATTGTAGCTTACCTGTAGGTAAAAATGTCATTTATGGGGATACAACCGCTTTAACTATGAATTTTACTATTCAACTAAGTTACATAAAAGGCATACTTGTGCGGTATAAATTAATTTACCAGATTTTGTTATTTATATTTTAGGGTAAAAAGTTGCATTGGAAAAAAGAACAAGAAAACATTTTTTTTTTTTACTATTTTTTCCTAATAAAACCCTTTAAAATATAAATATCCAAACCTGCTGCCATATTAAAGCCTTATCTAGGGGCTAGCCTCTATCTAAAAGGTATAAGGTGTGAAATGGATACATCTACCAAACGTCTCAAAGAGATTTAGGTAAACAAAGGCACAAGGACTTGAGTGGTTAAAGCAGATGTAAACCCTAACTGGATAACATTTGAACATTGAAATACAATAACATATTCAAATGAATAGGAGATTTTAGTGACATCTACTTTAAAGTAAGATCAGGGTTGAAAACCCCCAATTGCTTCTCTTGCCCCTAAACTATTGCTCTCTTTCTCCTGGTCTAGCAAGCGAACATGTATACTACAGTGTAGGAGAAGCTTAAAGTAAATGTTTACTCGTGCCTTGCCAATGCAGAGCAAATTTCTTTAATCACCCCCTTCCCAGTACCACATATTTGCCTTCCCTCTTCTCCCCCCCATTGTTCCCTTCAGCTCCTGGGGATCAGAAAAGTCAGAGCAGATACTGTATGTCCTAGCCATAACTTACACTGAGCTATGAACTCTCCCCATATAACAGCACCAGTGCTTGATGATTGGCCAAGTGTTGTCATATAAAGCAAGTCACATGCCTCTCCATACCAGGAAGTACAAAGTATTTTCTTTGCTGAGTACATGCTGCTGTTACTTTTCCTTGCATGGGAAATGACAAGTTAGCTTCACATTTATCCTTTCACCAAACCGTTCAGTGAGAATTTTCCTATAAGATTATACATAACATTGAACATATTTTAGGCATATTATTTACTTGTGATAACCTCCAGGGAATGTAACTTCAGCAGTCACAGTGGACTCAAGAGCAGTCACCTAGTGACAGGGTGGATAAAAATCAATGATTTAAAAAAAAAAAATCTGATTTTTTTTTTTTTTATTTAATTTAAATCTGATTTTTTTCATTTTTATTAAATTTGTTTTAATAAAATGCTTTTGGGCAAAAAATCTATCTAAAAATAGTTTTCTATTTGAGACATATTAATAATTTAGTTTAATCAGCATGAAATGGAGCTTAGTTATGTAGCATGAGGCTGTATATTCTGCAATATTTACTTTTCTTGGTAAGCTCATTTGACAAATCCAAGCTCTGCAAGCTGAGATAAGATGCACTGCATTGATGCATTCACACAATATCACAGTAACCATGAGACAAAGCAAAGTTCATGAATATTACCTTTATCCCATTGTTTTGCCAATCTATGTACACTACAAACTGTATGATTGAATCGGTTCTGATATCGCTGTTTTACTAACCTGACAGCTTATTATTCTAAATAGGAAACCTTCATTTTGTTTGCAAATATTAAAGATTCTAACTACCAGCAAGAATAAGTCCTTACATTTAAGGAGCACCTGTCATTTCAGATCCATCATAGCAGTGCTTGTTAGTGGGCATCCACTCACCTGCTGCCGCCACCTCCCTCACCTTGTTGTGTCACTGCCCCATCACCAGTCGTCCCATTACAGCAAATGGGACTGTCGGTGAGTCAAGAGCGGGTCAGGAGGAGCTGCTGCGGGGCAGAGATGACAGTTGCTCTTTAAAAAATATGATTTAAATCGAGTTGATTTAAATCAAGCATTTTTACTATTGATCTAAATCAAATCCGCCCTGCTTAGGGAACACTCCTTTCTGACTGGTGTAAAAATGTTCAGAGCAAGGAAAGCGGAGAGACAAAAGGAGCTTGGGCAGCATACACAATAATTACACCCTCCCATAGACAATAATTAGACCCTCCCAGAAGTCATGGCAGAAGGCTGTGCTAGGGAATTGACTTAATGGAGTGGTTAAATTTGCTACAGTTAAGAGGCTCCTAAAGGTCAATAAAAAAGGTTTATGGAAATAAATAATGATATATACTTGCTATTCCTGTGCTTTTACCTTCAAGTTGGTAATAGGGTCTCTTTAACCACTTGTCTTCTGGAGCAATTTTTTGCACATATTAAAATCTGCATTCTTTGCTGGAAAATTACTTATTGACAGGGTGGATTTGATTTAAATCACTAGTAAAAAGGCTTGATTTATATCATAATTTTTAAAGAGCAACTGTCATCTCTGTCCCACAGCGGCTCCTCCTCTGACCCTCTGTTGACTCACTGACAGTCCCATTCACTTTAATGGGACGGCTGATGATGAGGCAGTGACACAACAAGGTGAGGGAGGTGGCGGCAGCAGGTGAGTGGATGCCCGCTAACAGGCGCTGCCAAGATGAATCTGAAATGACAGGTGCTCTTTAACCACTTCAGCCCCGGAAGGATTTCCAGCTTTAGGACCGGAGCCCTTTTTGCGATTCGGCACTGCGTCGCTTTAACTGAAAATTGCGCGGTCGTGCGACGTTGTACCCAAACGAAATTTGCGTCCTTTTTTCCCCACAAATAGAGCTTTCTTTTGGTGGTATTTGATCACCTCTGCGTCATTGCTGATCGCCGCTATAAACAAAAGAAGAGCGACAATTTTGCAAAAAAAAACAAATTTCTTACTTTTTGCTAGAATACAAATAAAAAAAAAAATATAAAAAAACATTTTTTTTCAACGTTTTTGGCCGATTTATATTCTTCCTCATATTTGCGATAAAAAAAACTCGCAATCGGCGTTTATTGATTGGTTTGCGCAAAAGTGGTCACGTTTACGGATGATGAGAATTCATTTTTGGGGTTTTTTTTTTTTTTACTAGTAATGGCAGCGATCTGCGATTTTTAGCGGTACTGCGATATTTCAGCCTATTGACGCCAACGCTCACTAACGCCGAAAAACGCCGATTTTTTTCCCCTGACGCCGAGCCCGAGGTTTGGATTATTTTTTTAAGATACGTGTATGAGGCCTTAATGTAAGAACTTATTGTTGCTGGTAGTTATAACTTTATTATTTGCAAACAAAATTAAGGTTTCCTATTTAGAAAAATAAGCTGCCAGGATAGTAAAACTACAAAATACAACAAATGATATTGCCCACAAACACAATATAATACATTTTTTTAGTAAAATATATAATATGATGTTGCATTGAGTAAAGAGACACAAACTGCATATTACTGTGAAATGGCAACAAACTACCAGCACATTTACAGCCACCAAGAAAGTTGGAAAGAAAAAACAATGGCTGCAGCCATGATCCTGGTATTAACCACTTGCCATCAGGGTGCTTATATTGTACATTGGTCAGCAAGTGGTTAAATCAGACTTACAAGCAGAAATGAGCAGAAGATAATTACTGAACAGGAAGTCCGCTGTATATAACAAAATATCTACTTCTCCACGATACCATCCATATTTATATAAATGATCTTACATTCTAATAAACAAATAAAATACTTACATATATAAACCCACATACTATAAAAAATGTCTTTACATACAAGCTTATCGTTTAAAACATGAACTTCAATACAACATAATGTGAATTGACAAATTTGTCACAAAATACAAGGCATGATAAAAAATGAATTGCAACAGATGTCTGGTGTTTCATCATGAAAGTGTTTACTCAACGTAGAGTTATCCACTGAGACCACAGGAACAAGCACAAGAAAAGCACTGCCCACAGGGAATTATACAAACACCCTTGAAGAATGAATTAGGGTTCACTGCATCAACTTATGGAGACTTGGAGCAGAAGAAGATTTCAATGTCTATCTGTGAAAAACGGTTCTATATGTCTCACTAGAGCAGTGGTTCTCAACGCCTGTCCTCAGGACCCACTAACAGGCCAGATTTTAAGTATTGCCTTGGGGAGATGCAGACTAGACTACTGCAATCACTGAGCAACAAATTATATCACCTGTGATGTATTTCAGTTATCCTGCAAACCTGGCCTGTTAGTGGGTCCTGAGGACAGGAGATGAGAACCACTGCACTAGAGCAACAAAAACATCTGAATGCTAGGTCATCATGATCCTTACAATGTCTCATTAAAGGATTGCAGCAAATAATTAAGACACTTAAAGGATAGATCAAAACTCCAGAGATTCATTATTTTGAGTTGGAGGGTCAGGCAAAACTCACAATCAATTGCTTCACCTAACTTCCCCTTGAAATCTATTTTTCTTTCTGAAAAGGATATACTTTTAATTAACCCTGATCAGGCAAGATAAATGTAACCATGCTTGCATTGCATCAGAAAGTCTTAAGGCCTAACAGTAGCGTTTATAAATATTATATTAGTGCCAAGTCAAGCAGACACTTGAAACTGAAAAAAAAAAAAATTATATATATATATATATATATATATATATATATATATAAAATGGGAAGTTCACTGTAAGAATTATCATGGGAATAGCCATTTATATCCCTTCCTTCCTTTAAAATATATTGAACCCCAATTCAATCAAATACAATGGATGACCAGCATGCTATATGCTTTTAAAAACATACATTTTCCTCACTCCACCCAGAAACAGTGAGGCTTTAAAGTGGTTGTCAACTCATGACAACCACTTTAACCTACAGGCAAGCCTATAATAATACAGCTTATCTGTAGGTGCCCTGCATATCTACTAAACCTGCACGGTTTAGGAGATATACAGTATAGATGCATGTGCCAACGTCATCAGCACATGCGCAGTGAAGAAACGGCCAAAGCGGGCCGTTTCTTCATTAAGTGTGCCGTAAATGACGGCTCCCATGCGCGGGGGTGATATCAGCACAGCTCCGGAGTCAGCGCTGTGATTGGCCGGAGCCCACAATCCCGAAAAAAGACACACTCAACATGACACCAGTCACAGCGGTGCTCGAGGACCGCTGCTACAACGTCGATCTAAGGTAAGCATTTCATAATGAGCTAATATGTGATGCATACTAGCTCGTTATGCCTTTGTCTTGCAGGTGTTTTTTTTTTTTTTTTACCTTGACAACCACTTTAAGTGTGGTTTGCTTAATGAATTAAAGTTGAACTTCACTCTTTAGAAAAAAAAAAGATGTTGAACTCTGAGCACAAATGAAAAAGTCCTTAAGGCCGGGTTCACATATGTTCAGCCGCGGTTCCCAGCTTGAGGTCCGGTGTGTCCCTGTTCACCGGTTCGGGTGCAAATTAGGTCAGAGTTTTTGCCTGAATTTGCACCTGAACTGGACGAAAACACACACAGGACTCTTTTAGAATGTGGATCGCAGCTGCCCCAGAGCTGTGTGATCTGGCTCCATTGAGAAACCTGCATCCAATTCACACATATGTGAACCCAGCCTCAATGTAGAAAAATGCTCATGTTAGGTAAACATCTTTCTGTTTTTAATGTGCTTTCCTCCATTCTGCAGCAATCATTATGAAATTCTGATGCACAGCTGGGTAATGCCTTTATTTCTTGTTCAAGGGACCGGTAACCCCTGCCTGATCTCTGTGCTTAGGGTGATAGGTCCCCTTCAGTAGGGGAAGGATGTATGCAGAGTGTATACCCCTACCTTTGCCCCCCATCTCTCCTCTCTGCATAGACAATTATGATATTGTTCTCAGTAACATGGCAAATAGGAGCTAAAGAGGTTGTCAGAGTCCAAGTTGCCCTGCTCTAATCGGACACTGCTTTCTGACGTAGCTGGAACAAATGTTAAAATAGGTTTCTGTGATTTCTTGCCCCTGGACTGAACAAGTGAAAATCAAGCCAGCGGTACAGTGGTCTATAATTTAGCTCTTTGCACAATAAAAAACGGCTATAACACTGAGTCAGACCATGTAACCAGTTGTACAATTGCAACAATCAGCTGTGCTCTGTTACATAGTTGGTAAAGTTGACAAACAAAAAAAACAAACAGCAGATACACTGAAAATTCACTTCTGTTTGAGTTAATGCTGTCCTCAAACAACTGCAGTAGAATTATAACCTTGTAGAGTTTAACCAGTTGTTCAAATGTAACATTTAAGCCCCTTTCACACTTGTGCAATGTGATTTTACAGTGATTTTGCCGCAATTTCGGATCAGTATGACTTTGGTCCGACTTTGTTGCAACCTTGGCACAATGACAACCTATTACAAAGTCATACAGAAGTAGTACAGAAATCACATCTATCTATTCAGGTGCGATTTGCATGAGACTTTGAGGGGCTAACATTGAAGTCTATGGACCTCAAGTTGCATCAAAGTTGGGCAGGGACTACTTGGAAGTCGGCCCGACTTTAGGTGTCCGTTTAAGAAGCAGTGGAAAAAATCCACCGCTTCATTCACAGAGGAGATTGTTCTCCTTTGGGTGCCAGTTTATGAAGCGGTGTAGAGCGCTTCACCTCTTGTGAAGTGAAGTGATCTACAAACGGCGCAAACAGTGGAGAACGCCCCCTGATACTGGAATCTCGTGAGATCTAACAAGATTACAGTACCAGAAATTCACAGAAACACAGAGATGTCAGTTTATTAAGCAGTGATAAATTATCACTGCTCAATAATGGACATTCTCCGAAGAGATCGCCCACATTGTTAATAAAATTAGTCCCCCCACACAATATATGTATATATAAACACATACATTATATATACATAAAATATATATATATATACACACACACATCATATATATGTATATACACATATACAGGGCAGGGGGACATGGCTACTGTGTTGGGGGGTCTGAACGAGGCAGGAGGAAGTCTATAATCCTCCTCCTTCCCCAGGATTCTCTCATCACCCCCCCCCCCCCCAATTCACCACCTCTGAGCCTGGTGAATCGGGGAGGGTGAATTCTGACCCAGATCGCCAGTGAAGTGCGGAGATCACAACTTTATAAACTGCCCGTTCCTGTGTCAGCCAGTTGCAGATCCTCCATGTGTAGAGATAATCAGTAGAGAATGTGTTCTCCCCCGATTATCTCTGCTTCATTAACCAAAAATGAACTGTGATCAGTGGTGATCCTTCAGATCACCGCTGATCACAGTTTCATGAACGGACACCTTAAGTTGTACAGATATGAATGGTACTCATTGGAAATCATGGGGAACAACTTGTCATGGGACTTTGCAGTCCCAAATCGCAGGATTGAACAAGTGTGAAAGGAGCCTAAAGTAGAAAGAGTGTTCATCTGTCATCTTAGTTAGTTTAGAGCTATGCATATCATCCGAACCACTGTTTCTTGCAAATTTGTTTCTTACAAATAGAAGTGCTACTGTACATATTAACCCCAGCACTGTGCTTTGCTTTTATGTTGCTAGATACTGTTCACTTCAGAAAGATCACAGTCTCTTGAAGTAGCTTATGCCTCGATCATACTGAATAATTAGATTCAGAACTTAAAAAAACCAAAGGTAACTGCCATCCAAAAACTGCAGAGTGAAGCCAGAGTCCTATTAGCACTGTGGACATCATCACAGGTACAGGAAAACATAATAGCAACTGCTAATAGGTCAGCTAGTCATGGAGGGCTATTATTGAAATTATCAGCAATTCAGCTCATTGCCACTTACTCCCTATCCATAAGTAGACTGTATATGTATCTACAAATCCTGCGTGTCTCTCCAGCACTGGCACAGCTGATCAAAATCTTGAATTTTTCACAAATAAGCCAACCTAGCATTTCCTGCATGGAGGTGGGGGAAAGGTGCTACCATGGACACATTTCTTCCCGGTTTGGTACAGAGTCATCAGGCTCCACCTAGGTCTAAAATATCACTTTTGTGGTAAAGGACCCTTTAAGGAATATTTTATCGTTAAAGAAATACAGCAAAAGGGTACTGAGAGAACAGGGTCCAGTTGAAATAGCCCAGACTTTACCCCAAAGTCGACATCCAATCAATATGCATGACCAACATAGCAAGACAACAAAAATAGCTGGCAAATCCCAACAAATACTTGTACTAGAACCTGGACTAAGTGTGCCCACAAAATATATGATCAGCTAAATCTCAGGTACCCAAACTGGTACAGTTTTCTAGTACAAACACCCTTCTACACTCCAATTCTTCCATTTTTCAAGTTTCAGCCAATGGTCTAAAACAACACCTGCCTTCAATGACGTTAAATCCATAAAAGTCTATGTTAACTTCCACGATCTGGGAATATTATTATTATATTATTATTATTATACAGGATTTATATGGCGCTGACAGTTTCCGCAGCACTTTACAACATGGGGGCAGACAGTCCAATTACAATACAATTCAATACAGGAGGATTCTAAGGGCCCTGCTCCTTAGTACTTACAATATAGGATGGAAAGTCAAGTGATACAAAAGGGTAATAACTGTGGGTGATGAGCTGATGAAGAAAATAAAAGTGCAGTTGTTAGGTGGAGGCAAGATAGGAATAGTCCCATGCCCCAAAATAGAGACTTCAATCAATCAACTGGTAAGCTAATGGCACTAAAAGTACCTCAGCTCCCATCACAGACGCCTGCGGCACTGTTGCTGCGATTTCGCCACCTCAATTTTAGTCCATATGTAAGTACCCAAGGGGGACAAGCACTCTCCCCCGTCTAGTCAGTATTCAGTTTGCCATGCATTCTGGCTAGAATGCTTTGTATTATCTATTTTTCTTTGTGTCTTTTCACAGATACTAAATGCATTTGCCCCTGAAGAGTGGATTAAATCCACGAAACGTGCGTAGGGCTTATTGGATGCATTTCATCTACATTGGATGGCTCAACCAATTTTTCTATACAGATTTTATCTTCATACTGTCTCTGAGGTGGTCTGTGTCATCTGGGATGGCTATTTTATATTTATTCTACAATGTATTATTTTGATGCAGCGTTCACATATTATACAATGTATCAATTATTGCTGTTGCCAGTTTTCTACATATTTTTATGTTTGTTACATGGTGTCATTTTAGACACAAACCCATAAATGAAAAGTGTTTTACATGTTATGCAACAATGTAGCAATAAACCTTGTGTTTTTGAGAATGAATGCGTTTTCCTTGTCGCACATACCTCATATAAAGTCCCACCTATTTTATCTTTGTTGTAACCTAATGGCACAGACGTGAGGTTAATTTGCACCCAGTAGCCACCCAACTTCACTCCAACAAATCTCGGCACATGTATATATACTCTGACCTAAAAATGTAAGCTATATTTTTATGCACTGATAAGTGTAATACACATGCATAACTGTAACATCAACAAAACGTTTCTAAAACAAATTCTACACAAAAGCTGAAGCCAATGCTGGGAATAAAAAGACATGACATCATTTTCAACAATAGTTGGTTAAGGTGATCGTTTTAGTAGTTCTCCAGAAGTTATGAGATAAATAAATCAAGCAAGAGGAACACTATGTTATTAATCCTTAAAATAGGATCCCAGGCAACAATTTTTATCTCAAAGTGAACAGAAATGAAGGCATGTGCCTTCAATGCCTTCATGTTGCTTTTCATAACAAAAAATTATTTTTTCCCAAGCTGCATTCTTTAATATATGTCCTTAACATATTTGTGAGTTTTTTTTTTTATTTCTTCTGTTTCTAAAGATTAAAACAGCAATAGGCTATCAAACCACAGGCAGCTTTACAACTGCAACATAATCACGGCATCCCTGGATCTGAATATAGAAATGGCTAAAATGATAAACAAAAACATCAAAACTTAAAAAAATGCAATTTTCCTATTATATGTGAGCTTCTATATGTATTCACACATTTATACAATAGATACAAAAACGAAGATAACAGAAAATCGTGAAAACAAGTTCTACTTTGTAAAAAGAAAAAAGTGTTACCGGTGTTTTTCTTTTTTCTCAGTATAAAAAGTTAAAATTAAAAAATTAATAAGAAATGCACAGATACAGCCTTGGGTCTTGTTCATTTTCCTGCCAAGACGCAGATGTGAAAATATCCAATTGATTGAAATATGAGCCATTCACAACGTGCTGCATAAAAAAAATAAAAGCCTGCAAGTTGCATATGTTGTACATTGATCTGTTAGTTAAATGAATAGAGTGGTTGAAAAAAACAATGCAGTAGGCCTGAAAACACATTAATACGCAATAAAAGCTTGTTACAGGCTAGCGGTTGCCCATAGCACAGCCCCATTCAAGTCTACTGTATGACAGCTCAATGCCCAGACGTGACCACCACAGAATATTTGCACTCAGAGGAGGAGGCCTTGGCTATCTTCCCATGTTAAAGCACCTTTCCAGCAAAAAGCTACTCTGCTACATTGCAACCCTACTACCTCCACAAACAGAACTTATTTTTTTCAACATTTTTGATTCTTCCATGACCCCCTAGCTTAATTCTCAACCTAGACATCAGCCCTCCTCCAACAGCCTTCTGGGGTATCTACATCAGATATCCCAGGAGGCAACAGCATCCATACAGCAGCTGGAGGGAAGGTGGACTCGGCAACATGACATCATTTGGCCAGCTGCAAGAACCCAGAATAGACAGTCAGCCCAATATGACGTGAAGGTGGGTATACAAGGATTGAAAGTCAGCCAGTGCAGCAGGGACTGGCCTAATTTTGATCTGTGTGTAGCCCTTCCCGTTCAACAAAAGTCAATAGTTAGTTTGGCTTCTGTCAAACAGAACTGTTGGGAAACCTTATTCGATAAGCTGCTTGCATCACTGATTAGTGTATCCCGACAGCAGAGGAGTCCCAAATGTCAGAATACAATGTCCCATGGCTGGGAGTGCTGCCATATATGCCAACGTCCGTTAGTAGTAGCAACAGAACTAGCAGAAGCAGAAAATTCTACGCCAATGCCCCTCACAGCTTAGTCACAACCCTGATTGAATGTATTTTGGCTTTTTTCCTCCACCATTTTTTTAATAAGTCAAAGAAACCTTTATGCTCTATCTTTTTTATGCATGGCAGAAGGAGGCAAAGAGGTGTTCAAGCAACACTAACAAAGCCACATAAACATATTTATTTTGGATCATCATACAAGAGAAATGCACTGTATAAAATAGAGGCTTGAAAGCACAATGTGTCAATAACAACAGTTAGGCCTTTTGCACACTGTACTGATGCATGAGTATCAGACATTGATGACAGAAAAAACATGAGGATTTGCCCCAAGTATGCACACACGAGCAGGAAGCGTATTTGGGCGTATTCTCGAGCATACATGCAAAAATGCCGACCAGCAACTCAGACTTCTGTATTTTTTTAAACAATGATCATTACGCAGTGCGTGTTTACGCATCTGTGTGTACAGGCAGATTGAAAACAATGGGCTGCATTTAGATCAGTAAAGAAAAACGAAAAAAAAAAAAAAAACCTGTATGCCTGAAAACTGAGCATTTTCAGGCAGCAGTGTGCAAGAGGCCTAATAATAATAATAATCATAAAAAAAATAACTGATAACCCTGGATTTGCAGAAACATCATTGCCTAGAGATACCAGTTTTCAGGTAGGCAGCAGCCTGAATTGTAATTAATACATTTCAGTAATCTGTTGAGATGCTAGTATACATCAATTAAGAACTCTTTCAATTAAACATAAAATGACGATATATCAGTCGATTGTATAACGTTAGAAGTTGCAACGATTTCGAGTATCGTTTCAGCTGGGAAGGGGGCAACTGAGGGAATTATATATATCATACCACTTAAAACTGAGGCAAGACGGTCCCTCGGTTTGATCCTGGCGAACCCGTCGGGGACTCGCCTCCTTCCTAGCTGTCTTATTCAGATGATGATGGGTAGTTAATTCCCTGGAACAGGGATCGATGAACCCCAGATTGATCCTAGAGACTAGTGATAGGAGACATCAATACTACAGGTTTCTGACAAAAAATTATAAATTATATGTGATAGTATGACGATGTTATGCTGACATTACTGTCTTGGTTAATGTAACTGAGTGATGTGCTATGGTTTGTTTTTCACTTTTCGTTTTTGTGTTTGCTTTGTGTGCAGCACATTTCTGTTACCATTGTATGTACATTCTTAACGGAATACCTTGACATAATAAAGAATTTTTAAAAAAATGACGATATATGGTATAGTGATTGTCAGTGTTAAAATATTCACAGTCACGGGAAAGTGGCCCTGAGGCCATGAAAATTAAAGAGCGAGTCCAGCCAAAAATGAAGTTTCTGTTTTTTTAATTTTTCAAATTAAATATATATCTTATTGGTTGGAAAGACATACTGGAACATACAAATGTGGGTACACTAAAATCAGATGCGGTAAGGGCACATCTTATTCATTTGGTGGTGGTCCATTCACAAGGTGGAGGAACTGCATGACGGTGGTTGTTTACATGGATTTTGGAATTTCACTATGAACTACTTTACATGAATTTGCACATGTCACTTTGGTTTTGATATTATAATCAATGTCACTTGAGTAGTTTATGAAGTATATTAGCGCAACACATTTTGTATATATATTATTTTGTATGAGACAATATCTTGCATTTAGTGGTCCTGCTATTAGGTGAAGTATTGAGTTTATAACAAGCGTGGTATTTTCTCTTGGTTTTACTTAAATCAGATTACCCGTTAAAAAGACAATGAAATGAGAATCAGCAACAGGATATGGAATATGGCAAAGAGAGATTTTGGAGTGCTCAAAGCACAAAAGAAACAAGAGGCTCAAGCCTCGTACACCCGGGTGCACCGGTCGCACGACCGGATGTCCGAAATCGTATGTTGGCTGTTGTGTCTTGCATACTGACATGCACTAAGGGATCGTACAACCAAGCCTAACGTAGTGACGTGTTACGAGCGAATAACGAGGAAGTTCAGGTGCATGTGATTTGTGAATTAGGAACATAGGTTTCCCAGAACGGACACTTACGTGCGTTCCTGACTTTTGAGTATGCGTGTTTTGCTTTGTTGGAACAACTTCTCTGTACACACGGTACAACAGTCGTACAACCGCTTGTTTTACAACCAAAGTTTTCTAGTCTGCTCATCCAACTTCAGGTGTACAACCGTTGTACGATGGCTGTTGTAATCGCGCGTACTAACGGTCAGATGATCGTACAACAAGCCGTGTGTACGGGGCTTTACTCAGTCCTCAAGGCTCCACAGCAAGTTTTGCATGCTTAAAGCCCAACTCCAGGTAAAATGTTGTTTTTTTTATAGTTTTGTGTAAAGAAGGGAAAGTTTTGGACTTCCATCAGGCTTTAGTTGCATACCTTCCCACTTTAGAACTAGATAAATAGTAAAACAACATTTAGCAAAAGTATGCAGGCCTAAATGGTGCTGAATATTGGTCTGAGTCTAAGCCTACTCTCTATATACACTACAGTTCTTGTATCCCCCAAATGCTCAATTTCCGTGTCAGAAGTAACAATCTCAAAGACACATGTAAACATCAGAACACAGAATGGTTGTTGGGGTTGACTGTGTTTCCACTCAAAAAGTTCTGCATGACACCGTTACTTAGATAGAAAGTTAGGGGAATTTCCCCAAAGTAGATCTAGATAAAGCTACAAAAAGCTGACAGTTCTAACCCTTCCTCACGTTTTGCTTTAAGGGCATGTTCCAATGTTTTTATTAAAAAATGATTACAGGTACAATGCATAGGCTTCCTGGAGACTTTTTCTCCAGCCTCACATCTGTATGGAGATATGGACCTTTAATTATGGAGCTGGAGAAAGTAATCAACGGACTAAGAGTGCAGTGACATCACCACATTTGTTTTTTCCTTGGGAATAATCTGTCCCTCTGCCACTGCCACTCTGCCTTTCCTATCACAGATCCTGTATAAATTAATCTGTGAATGAATGATACATCTGTGCCTGGCCAAATTAAAAAAAAAAAAAAAAAAATAGAATGCTGCAAGGTGAAGAACTCCAAGATTCAGGTAAGATTTGGAGTGATTTGAGGATGGGTGTAACATGGACCATGGTACGAAAGGTGGAATTGGCCTTCAAGCCAAGAATCAAAATACACATATTTATGATGCCTCTGTGAAAGATAGCAGTGATAAGCAAGTAACTACATCCTATAAAGACATTGTCAATTCTATTGTCAGTTTATGAACAGTTTATAAACAAATGCAGTGGTATGATTAGAGATGTCAGAAAGATGATTCTTATGTCAAAAAGTTGCACACAGCTATGGAATGACAAGGGAACAATATAATAAAGCTATTATTTGACGGAGGATCATCCATATATATCCATCTGAAAATCTGTTCTTTGAGTCAAATTGCCTGGGATTGTGAAGTTTGCTAGTCAGAAAATCACAGTGAGCCTTTTGTATAAAAACCCGGAAAGGGAATATTAGCGCGGTGCTGATCATTGAAACCAAATTTAATTTCTAGCCTGTACTAGAAAAAAGTGACAGTAGGTCTTTCGTTGCTATGGACACTTTTTTATTGTTCAAGGTTTTTATTGAGGTTTGGTTTAGCAAAATTACAAACATGCATGTGTTGAACATTTAGCAGCAAGGTGAACAAAATCGCTGCGGTTTACAGAAACATGATAACAGTCCAAGTAAACATGGAGTACAGGTGCATATGGAAAAGTAGAGTTCCGCAGCAACAACACGGAAGGCTGAGGATGATCACAACAACAAAGGTATCAAGGCAGTCAGGGGAAGAAAAAAAGAGGGGGAATGGTTGGGAAGAGAAAGGAGAAGGGGCTATGAGCACGTTTTTACTACGGTTCTTAGACATCAAGTTCAGTGGTCTAATGTGTTATGTGTCTGACATAATGTTATATTACAAATGTACTACACTCAAAGTGGTTGTAATCCTCAGACATTAAAAATATGATCAAAGCATACCCCCCCCCCTTTAGTGTGTACTTCCCCAATTAAGAGCACCAAGTGTCATTTCTGTCTGCTGCCTCATTCCTCTGCTATCAGCGTGAATCACTTTTGACAAATTTTCATGACACCAAGAGAAAAAAGGTGACAGGGGAGGGAGCTCCAGCAGATTGTCAGCTTCAGCTCTGTTCCTGTTAGCTGGATGAATGGGGGGGGGGGGGTGTCCCTTCCCTCCAATTAGCCCTCTCACTGAGCTCTGCAGAGTGTAATTTCAATGGGGGGATGGGGGGGTGTCCCTTCACTCCAATCAGCTCTCACTGAGCTCTGCAGAGTAATTTCAGCTCTCCGTCCCCTGATTTGTGAAAGCTCTGAAAAGCTTTATAAATTCTGGACTTTGAATGGCTGTAGGGGAGAGATGACTGGGTATATGTAAGGGTTTACAACCACTTACAAGATAAGGGGAGCTATATTCAGCCACTGACAACCAACTATGTCTACTACCAAACAGGAAAATCATAGCAGTGTTGTTCTGAAGTAAAGAAGCCATTGGCAACTTTAGGCCCCTTTCACTGTGATTTTTGCTGCGATTTTGACGCGATTTGGGATCAGTACGACCTTGGTCCGACTTTGTTGCAACTTTGGCTCAATGAAAACATATTACAAAGTTGTATAGAAGTAGTACAGAAATCACATCTATATTATTCAGGTGTGATTTGCATGAGACTTTGAGGGTTTAACATTGAAGTCAATGGACCTCAAGTTGCATCAAAGTTGGACCAAAGTAATACAGGGACTACTTTTAAGTCGACTTGAAAGTCGTACAGATATGAATGGTACTCATTGGAAATAATAGGGAACGACTTGTCATGGGATTTTGCAGTTGTTCATCGGACAAAATTTTACCTCCGATTTTCATATTGTGTGTATGGGCCTTTAGGCTCCATTCACACTATCGTTTAGGCTCCTAGAAGCTGTTATTAGCCAAATAGTGTTCTCCTATGTGTCCATGCACACTACATTAGGCTGTTAGCATTTTTTGAGCTTCAGTATCTAGGAGCAGAAAATAAAATTTATTGGAGATTTTTTCCATCAGAAAAAAACACTTTTTTGAGCTTTTTTTTGCAAGAACCGCTAATAATAGGCTAATGCTCTTAAAGCTACTAAAGGCTACTAAAACGCTACTATAAGCCAGCACAAAAATTATCAGCATTTTTCTTCCAGCATTTTTTGAGCTTATAAAAAAACGTTAGTGTGCATGGAGCCTACACAGTTCCATCAAACAGGCTTTCCAATCTGGGGACTCAACAACATGGGAAATTTTTAACTGCTTAGCATTTTGTTAATCTCTTCAAAGCGTTCTCTTCATTTGCAACACACTGATTTCAAAGCATTGCAAATGAGCCATATGTTCACAAGAGGTTAATAAACTAGCTTGTGTAGCTGAATGAAAATGCTCACACATGATATGCTGATTTCTTCTAGATTTTTAAAAATTTTTTCTGAAACGTTGATTTCACGGAGAACAGTTTTGGAGGTAAACAAGGAAAAGTTCTATAAGACCTGCAAGCATAGGTAATTAGGATGAAAGAGTAGAAGGCAGTTTAAAGATGAAATAAAACAATTCATGCTGGTATGTGTTCATTTTCGATTGTAGGTGTTCATTAAAGAATCATTTAGGGCCCATTTAAACTGTTGTGTTTTAAACACGTTTTCCAATGCGCTAAAATGTGGTGTTTCTCTTAAGATGTTAACACTATCCACTCCAAATTCTAAATGCGAAAACACATTGAAAATTCATGTCCACACACAAGGATGCATAAACCCCTCACCCATGTACAGCCGTGGCCAAAAGTTTTGAGAATGACACAAATATTAACTTTCCCAAAGTCTGCTGCCTCAGTTTTTACGATGGCAATTTGCATATACTTCAGAATGTTATGAAGAGAAATCAGATGAATTGCAATGTCCCTCTTTGCTATGAAAATGAACTTAATCCCATAAAAAAAGCATTACCACTGCATTTGTGAAGAAGGCTTCAGGGTGCCCAAGAAAGTCCAGCAAGCGCCAGGACCGTCTCCTACAGCTGATTCAGCTGTGGGATTGGGGCTCCACCAGTGCAGAGTTTGCTCAGGAATGGCAGCACGCACAGTGAAGAGAAGACTTTTGGAGGATGGCCTGGTGTCCAGAAGGGCAGCAAAGAAGCCACTTCTCTCCATGAAAAACATCAGGGAGAGAATGATATTTTGCAAAAGGTACAGGGATTGGACTGCAGAGAACTGGGGTAAAGTTATTTTCTCTGATGAATCCCCTTTCCGATTGTTTGGGGCATCTGGAAAAAACCTTGTCCGGAGAAGAAAAGGTGAGCACTACCATGAGTCCTGTGTCATGCCAACAGTAAAGCATCCTGAGACCATTCATGTGTGGGGTTGTGGGCTCACTCACAATTTTGCCTAAGAACACAGCCATCAATAAAGAATGGTACAAAAACCTCCTCCGAGAACAACTTCTCCAAACCATCCAAGAACAGTTTGGTGAGGAACAATACCTTTTCAAGCATGATGGAGCACCTTGCCATAAGGCACAAGTGATAACCAAGTGGCTTGGGTAACAAAACATCGAAATTTTGGGCCCATGGCCAGGAAACTCCCCAGACCTTAATCCCAGAACTTGAGAACTTGTGATCAGTCCTCAAGAGGCGGATGAACAAAAAAAAAAGCACAAATTCTGACAAACTCCAAGCATCCATTATGGAAGAATGGGTTGCCATCTGTCAGGATGTGGCCCGGAAATTGATTGACAGCATGCCAAGGCAAATTTCAGAGGTATTGTAAAGGAAGGATCAACACTGCAAATATTGGCTCTATGCATAAACTGAATGTAATTGTCAATAAAAGCCTTTGACACTTATGAAATGCTTGTAATTATACTACAGCATCCCATAGTTACATCTGGCAAAAAAGATCTAAATACATTTAAGCAGCAGATTTTGTAAAAAATGAATATTTGTGTCATGCTCAAAACTTTTGGCCACGGCTGTAATGCTACAAAAAAGGAAAACAGAGGAACGCCCACTATGTTGGGTAATGGGGAGCTGTCTACCACATCCCAGTGATTAAGAAAAACATTGCATATAGTCCCAAGGGGATTTGTAGGGGTGGCAGTTCCTAGAGGTAAGTTATAAAAATGCAATTTATTGGTATACATTAAAAGAGTCTGAATGGGGACCCTAAAAAAATAGAGCAAAACATAATTGTAGACACTCATAACATAACTACTCATGAATAGCAAGCACAATTACAGCACAACCAGAAGGCCTTTGGATGAGAGGCTCAACCTGGAAAAGTGGCTGTATCCCAGATACAGCCATTTTTCCAGATTGAGCCTCTCATCCAAAGGCCTTCTGGTTGTGCTGTAATTGTAATGACCGCTATTCTGTATTCTCCTTACTCCATGAGGAAACTGCCACCCCTAAAAATCCCCTTGGGACTACATGCAGTGTTTTTAATACTACAAAAAACTGCAACTCTATGCACACACATAGACCTTAATGGGACCTCGGTGTATTTTTAAAAGCAATTCCTGTAAGTGCCTGAATCTTTGGCAATCCCATGTAGAGCAGAGCTCCGATTGAGAGATGGAGGGATGTCGCAGAGAGACACTGAGTTGTACTGTAGTGCTCGTCTTCTAACAGGGAACACGCTGACAGAAGGAGAGAGCAGACTGACAAACCGCTGCTTCTATTTTTTTATCCAATCACAGGCTGGGGGCAGGGACAAGATCTAGCTGTATTACTTAATGTCAGGATACCAGTTTGGTTCTGCTATCTGGCAGGGTTGTGTAAACCTCAGAAATAAAATGACAAATGCAAAGCTTGAGGCAGATAAAGCCGCTCCTGCATATGTATATTTAGCTGTTTGGCTGGAGTTCAGCTTTTAAAAGAATGATCCAGTGGAAGTAACTTTTCCACATTGATCAATGCTGTTGTTCTACCATGCTGTTTTACCATATGCCATGTTGTTACACCATAGTATGTGATTAACCATAATGCCCTGCATGATGCAGGAAGGAAGAAACTCTTGTTATAGTTATAACTTTTCTACATTCACACAATACAACCATATACTATTTCAAATAATACAACACAGTATATAATGTAAATGGTTTGTATTTCTGAGACGAAGAACATCTTCTTTGCACATAAAACAATCATTGTTTTACGCATTTGAAAACAAAATGTTTCTTTTTTGCAAAAACAATCATGCAAAAAAGAACATTTAGAACCTAGATGGTTGCTAAAGATGACTATTCAATTTTCCTTTCTTCCAGAATTTAAACATTAGGCTCGGTTTACTAAGCTATACAACCGTTTGTTATAATAACTGTCATTTTCTGCAATGACAGCCAATGAAGGTTGAACATAACAGATGCATGGCAAATAATACATGCTTTGCAGCTTAGTCCATTGACTTTATTAGCAATGAAGCTGATGCTAGAACCCAGTGGGTCATGATTTCATGTGACTTTAGTGGGAGAGCATTGAGTGGGAGAAATACCAAAAAGATCCTAGCAAAACAGCTAAGCTGGCTCGGTGTATATATGTGTGTGTAGTACTACTACAGATGAGGTTGGGGTTTGTGCCCACATGAGACATATTATTTGTACCATATACAGTATATGATATATTGATTAATAATAAAGGAATAGGTCCTTTAACCTATAAGGAACCACACCCGCTCCAAGCTGTTTATCCCCTCCAACCTGTGCGTGAGTCCATCAAATGGTGCAGGCTCTGCTGCATAGACGAGTAGAAAAAGGATCACTGGATGGCCGCACTCCAAATGAATAAATCTTTATTGAAGATGATAAAATCCATATAGTCAAAGGCACAATACGATTCCAATGGGAACACTAGAGACGTGAAACGCGTCAGTGTGTTCCCAGTGGAATCCCATTGTGCCTTTGATTGTATGGATTTTATCATCTTCAATAAAGATTTATTCATTTGGAGTGCGGCCATCCAGTGATCCTTTTTCTATAGGGCCTTTAACCTATTAGGGTCTGGACACAGCCATGGCACAAGCAACCCCTCCAACCTACCCTTACAGCACCGTACCTCCTACTGTTACCCATAGTAAGTGTTTTTCAAACCAAATCTCCCAGCAGCATGTGACCATATCACGTTATCATCATAGTGATCCTTCCTTCTAGGCTGCAACTTTTGAATGCAGCGGAAAAGAAGCATAACAAAATAATCATGTGGCCTGATTTATATATCTTAAAGTGGTTTCTAAACTCTTTACAACCACTTTAACCTACAGGTAAGCCTATCAGACTATCAGGCTTACCTGTAGGTTCCCTGCATATCTCCTAAACCTGCACGGTTCAGGAGATATGCAGTGTACTGCGTGTGCCGTCATCGGCACATGCGCAGCGAAGAAATGGCCTCTGTGCCGTTTCTCCACTGAAATCATGCCGTGACTGGCCGCTCCTGGAGTGACGTCATGCGGCTCTAGTCTGTCACGGAGCCGGAGTCCGTGGCCCCAGAATGCGATGCATACTAGCCCATTATGCTTTTACATTGCAGGGTAATAAAGAGGAAGTAAAACCCATCAGGGCTTACCGCCTCTTTAATATGCCTAAAAGCTGTCTATAGAAGCTAGTAAACTAGTTTTGTTCAAAATATTGCTCATGAATGTTTGTTCAATTTTTTAATCATTCACATAGAAAAGTGATGGCCCGTTTTTTTTTTACTTTCTTTTCGTTAACTCTTTTATCTGCATATAGATCTAGGTTTGTCCCAAGCATAGTGTAGTCAAATCAATGTTTGTTTTTCAACTGCAGTGTTGAGAAAATTTGAGGGGCAGGATGGAATTTTTTTTTCAATCAAAGCGAATGTGAATTTTATTTGGGAAATAGCATTCATTCCAAAAACGAATATTAAAAGCAAGCAAAATTTGGAAGTACTTTCAAAAGGACATTCAAGTCATTTTTACAAAATTTTCGTATGAATAATCGTACGAGTGTTCAAGATGAACGTTTGTTTGAAAAACTACTGGTGTATGGCCAGCTTTAGCCTGGTGCCTCGACTTTCACTTTAACAGGGATAGGCATGGTTTACCCATTATCATTAAATGAGGAGAAAATCCTGGATTTGTGAGGAAGTAAATCCATCCTTCAGATAATGAAACAGTAATTAGACACACAAAACTCTCCAGTGAGGACTTCTGTCTAATAGACAAGCAGTACAAATTCTGGAAATGAAAAGACCACAGTCGCCTTCTTATCATGAAAAAAATTGAAAACGCGCTAATTAAATTTGGTGAAAACTATAAGGCTACAGAGTGTAGTGCTGATAATCTCTACGCATGGACTCAGAATTTGCTGTGGTAGAGTTATTTTATTCTTGGACTTCATAAACCAACTCTACATTACTAAACACTCCACAGGATGCATTGCTCTTCATCATCCCAGGAACAATTTCTAATCTTTACCTCAGCAGCACACACCTTCATCGTAAGACATTGGAAAACGAACCTATCTCCTAGTTTGGTGAAGACTGGAAAACAGACTAAAGCCTCGTACACACGGTTCGACGATCGCATACAACAGGTTGTACTAACGACCGTTGTATGCGAAATCGATCGTTCGTATGAGCGATTTGAACAGTCGAACATACAACGGTCGTACAAGGGAGTTGTGTGAGCAGACTAGAAAACTTGGTCGTACCAACAAGCTCTCATACGACCGTTGTATCGTGTGTACAGAGCAGTTGGTACAACAAGTTGTATTGTGCAAAACACGCATGCTCAGAAGTCAGGAATGGCCGGAATGCTAATTACATGCACCTGAACGTTCTTTCCCCGGACAGACGATCGTGTGCAGTCAGTATGCTGCATACAACAGCCAACATATGATTCGACGCGATCGTACGTGCGATCGCCGAACCGTGTGTATGGGGCATAACAGCTTGTTTATATGATAGGCACACTCAAAATACAAACACATGGGCGTCCGCAGGTAGAGGTTTCCTGTACCATGTCCACAGTCTGACTGTCTCCTGTGCTATGTCTGCAGTCTCTGACTGTCTCCTGTGCTATGTATGTAGTCTCTGACTGTCTCCTGTGCTATGTATGCAGTCTCTGACTGTCTCCTGTTCCATGTCCACAGTCTCTGAGACCGTATCCTGTACTATGTCTGCAGTCTCTGACCATCTCCTGTACTATGTCCACAGTCTCTGACCGTATCCTGTACTATGTCCGCAGTCTCTGACCAGCTCCTGTACCATGTCTGCAGTCCCTGACTGTCTCCTGTACCATGTCTGCAGTTTCTGACCGTCTCCTGTATCATGTCCGCAGTCTCTGACTGTCTCCTGTATCACGTCTGCAGTCTCTGACCATCTCCTGGATCATGTCTGCAGTCTCTGACCATCTCCTGTATCACGTCTGCAGTCTCTGACCATCTACTGGATCATGTCTGCGGTCTCTGACCATCTCCTGTACTACGTCTGCAGTCTCTGACCGTGATAATGTAATTATGATATTGTCAAAAAGGGGCAGAGCATGGATGACCTTGAAATTATGTCCCCCCCTGGAAAAAGTTCTGCGGACGCCCATGAGCCTCTCTCAAACTTTTTACGCTGGAGAAACCCTTTAAATAATTTTCAGGTCTCAGGACCACTGCTAAAAATGACTGTACCCCTCAACTCACGGTACATTACCACGATCAGTAGATTGTAGAAAGTGTTAAATAAAAGAAAAAGAATAGGTTGCACTTACAGAGAGCTGCACGATTCTGGCTAAAATGAGAATTACAATTTTTTTGCTTAGAATAAAGATCACGATTCTCGTGGCGTAACATCATCTTTAACATTATACAAAAAAATTGGGCTAACTTTACTGTTTCATTTTCTTAAAAATTCATTTTAGTGTATTTTATCCCAAAAAATTGCATTCGAAAGACCATTGCGCAAATACCATGTGACATAAAATATTGCAACAACCGCTATTTTATTCTCTAGGGTCTATGCTAAAAATATATATATAATGTTTGGGGATTGTAAGTTATTTTCTAGCAGAAAATACAATTATTTACTATTATAATACTTCCCTTTGAACGATTGTTACAATGTATTTCTCTCTTCGGTGCTGAGGAATGTGCTGAGGAATGCAGAACATTGTATGCCATTTTTTTTTTTTTAACAGCTCTCACACATAGGTGATCTGACTTCAGGGGCAACTCAGCGTGACCCTGCACAGAGCGAATTCAGCGCGGCTTGCATCGACTTCTGTATAGAAGTCGATGCAAGTCACCAGAAGTCGCCCCCAAAGTAGTACAAGAACCTTTTTCTAAGTCGGAGCGACTTGTGTCGCTTCTATTAGAACGGTTCCATTGCACTGCATGGAGCGCGACTTGTCAGGTTTACACAGAATTGAGGAAATGTCTGGTGTAGATCGTGAGGGGGGTTGAATAGAGATCGCAATCTTATAATGATTGATCATGCAGCTCTAACCTAAAGTATTTGACACGCATGTCAGATCATTTAACATCCATGTGTTGTATACAGCAATTTTTTTTTCAGCAATAATTTTGACTAGCAGACACATGCAGAAGTAACCCCTTACTTTGATGGTCAGTGGAAAACTGCAACTGGTGGACACTGTAGGTTGAAGATCAAATTGCCACAGCTCAAGGAACCCCTAACAACCTCCTAAGGAAGCATGGAACCTATGGGACCCTGAATGAGTAAGGCTGCACTAGATGTTCAATCTTTTAAGGCACTCTTGAATATTGGATTACATACTTACTTACCGAGCCATGTCATATAAGCAAGATACCCCAATTGTGGCCATATTCAAATAATACTAAGACTGAATAGCAAAAAGATCCATTGTGTTAGGCCCCTTTCACACGGCGATCTGATAGGGTTCACCTGTCAGTTTTTCAGGCGGACCTGATCAGATGGTCCATGTATCCTTATCGGCTGGTGGGTGCAAACAGACTTGTGTTCGTCTACACCTACCTACCTTCAATCTGATCCAGTCTGCTAAAAAAAAAAAAAAAACTGAAGAGGATCCATTCCCCTCCATCTAGGGTTATTCTAGGCGGATTGGATCAGAGGGCAGTCGGGTGTAAATGGACTGGCTGTCCATAGAGCAGAAAAGTCTATATCCAAGTCCGCTCTGCATAAACTGAGCAGTCATGGACCTGTCATCCACTCACTCTGCTCCAATCAGTAGGGGATCAGAGGACAGATCCCCAGCTGAGGAAACCAGATTCCACCCTGTATGAAAGGGGCTTTATGCAGAAACCCTTCTAGAGATTTTTCTCCTTCATGTATCCCCTCTGATACCCATTTTCACTCCTTTACACCTGCTCTTTTTGATCAGTGCATCATGCCATGTCCCAACTCCACAATATGGAATTCAAAACATAGCAATGTTCTGAGACGTTTACTGACTAAAACATGATACCATATTGTAATCCAATAGTAATACAAAGTACTGTTAAAATACAATGCATTGTGCTGCTGACTCAGTAGAAAAATATTTTTTACGCAATAAAAAAAATATTTTTTTACACTTGTGAGAGTGTGTGAAAAGCAAATGTGATGGACAGTTTTTCAGATAGCGATACAAGAGCGGCTGACACAGATTCAGGAGGGGATACTGGTTTTTGAATGTGTATACCGCAAGTCAACTACAAGCCCAGCATTTGACTCACAGTTGCTGCAGCCCCATTTATTTGAACGGGTCACATGCTGCAGCATTAGTGCTCACTGACCATGACAGAAGGCATAATTTTTGCTGAAACAAATTGCTAACCTTTGCAACCACCCCTGTGTGTAACAGGGCTGTCAGTTCACCATTAAACTATGTTACAAGTATGGTGGTGGCCAGTAGAAGGGCTTTAAACACACTTCTCAACCTGTTTATTTAAATGTGTAAACTAGGCCTTAAAGTGGATGTAAACCTGATTCATGAAATTTAAGCTGGGCACATATATCTGCAGTGTTGTGTTTTCTTATCTCTCTTCAAAGCCCTAAGTCCAGTGGCTTTCTCCTGCTCTGTTCTTTGGTTATCAGCATGATAACTTCTGACACGTTCTCCTTCAACTGTGATAAAAACCAGCCTGAATTTTGTGTCAGGGTGGGTGCTATAAATAGATTAGCAGAGAGCTGGTCTATTCACAATACAGCTCTGCAAGTCTCTGCCTATGTGGAGAGGGGGTGTGTGCCTTTCCTCCAATCACCTGTCTCACGGTGTATGGCAAGGACCCACAGGTGAATCAGGAAGGGAAAATTGTAACAGGATGTGCACGTTCTAAACAGTATATAAAGTTGACAGCAGATATACATGTAAAACGTATGTAGGGAGATTTGTTTCATCCATTTGTATCACCTGAGACTGTTTACTTCACTGGGTATGTGTAAAGGTTTACATCCACTTTAAGGAATAGAGACTGTACATTTTGCATTTGCAAAGGTTCAACAGGCTTGGTAAATAAGTTGGGTTTACTTCAATCAACCAATCATTTCCTAGCAAAAAACCCTGTTTTTTTTTTGTATTCCAAAAATAGTCAAATCACATGCCAAATCGGCCCAATGTGAACGTGGGCTAACTGCTTGAAGTTTGTCTTTCTTCTCACAGCCCAAATTAAACAGCAGTCCTAGGCAACAAGTGAGACAGATCACCGCAGATGTGGCAGAATCAGAATGACCACTCAGTTTACCACATAAGTTCTCTGTAATCTACTTCAGTGGTTCTCAACCCTGTCCTTAAGTACCACCAACAGTCCATGTTTGCAGGTATTCCTTTATCTTGCACAGGTACTTTAAATCCCAGTCAATGGCTTGGTATTTTGGACAGCTATTTTATCTAAGAGAAATTCCCAAAACATGGCCTGTTGGGGGTACTTGAGGACAGGGTTGAGAACCACTGATCTACTGCATCTAGATCATGAAGCCCTTTGCATACAGGATGAGTAAAGTCTACCTTGTGAAGCCTGTCCTGTGTAACATTCTCTCTCATTCTTCTTGATGTATTACCATTTAGATCAGCCTTTCTCAACCTTTTCAACACCGAGGAACCCTTGAAATTATTCTCTGGTCTCAGGGAACCCCTGTTAAAAATTAAAAATCTACAACTCATGATACATTAGTTTGATGGTCAATGGGAAGAATGCTCCCTACACTTGTGGTCATTGGGAAGAATTACCCCCTTATAGATAGCTAAAAAGATCAATGATGTCATTGGGAATTTATCTGAGAGGTAGAAATTGACCATTGCTCAAGGAACCCCTTGCAACCTCTGGAGGAACCCTAGGGTTCCACGGAACACTGGTTGAGAAACCCTAAATTAGATGAACATTTCCAAGGCTGATTTTAAATCTGACTGGCCACTAAAAAAAAGAAACACCCTACTTCTGACACTGATTCCTTAGACTTTTTGTATTATGTGACAGGCAGTAAAGCACCAGAAGTGGGTGTGTCTGGGAATACATCCGATGCATTGCATAAAAGCAAGTAAAAGGGGTTCCCAAATTATGGACAAAGGGCAGTGTCATGAGCATTGTAAGTACATCTTCACTTAAAAGGAAAGAAAAAAAGAAGAAGCCCTGTTTAGGAAATGTGTGTTCTATGGAAATTTTAAGGATTCATTGGACACTAGGTTTTAAAAACCATATGGAAAAATGATATGTCCCTGTACAGCTCTGCATTGTATGTTGGCATTATATAATACATGAAATAGAATCAATTTACTGTTTTGGGCATGTGCTCTTCTTTCTATTGAGGATAACCTGATCTTGGCTCATTTATTGATGTAGAAAGATGATCTCAAATCAGTAATTAGTTGAATCCAGACTGATTTAATCAGAAAACTGGCACTGCATTTGGTAGCAGACAAACATCTAATGAACGGTCAAAAGTCCATCTCCGTCAAAAAATAAAAACTGTTGTATATTTGACTGATTTCAGTCTGCATATTTTGATAAGCATTAAAAAAAAAATAATAATAATAATAAAAGTCGCCCCCTGCGTTACCACTAGATATGTTATGTTGTTTACATGGCACGGGAAAAGTGCTACTCCCTGAGTTAATCGTTAATGATTAATTTATTCTGAAGTCTCTGCTGTTTTTGTAAAGCTCACTCAGCATGGATGGATGAGGCACAAAGTGACAAAAACAATATCACGTTGTTCACAGAACAATAAAAAAATTGCAATTAATTGGCAGGTAGATTTTCTCATCATGCCGCCATGCTTTTGGCAAATGTGAGTGCTTTTGTATATGGGTAAAATGTTCTAATATCAAGAAAGCAAAAATATATATATATAATCTTGTAATAGATTCTGTACATTTATCAGTTGATATACTGCAATTAACTGAATGTAAAGAAACATACGCTTGTACAAAAAAAACTACGGTACACAAAAAAAACAAAAAAAACATTGTGTTTATAAAAATATATGTTGTAAAAAAAGTATTTTGGAATAGCCACTTGCAACACAGAGAAATCATTTTTATCACCAAAATGATCTACAATAGCCATTATCAGATTTTAAGCCTGTCTTTTCTTCACTTGTTTTCCAAATGAGAAACCTTCACTGAATATAATAATCAAGGTATAAAGAGAAAACACAAGTACCTAATAATGATGAAATGATTAACAATGAATGAATCCTAGGCAACCTTTATCTAATAAACATTTAATGGCTCCTTATTGGCTAAGAAAGGTCATTTAAATCTAATATATCAGCACATGTATGTTATGACTCCAAAAAGATCTCTGCCGTGGCGGCAGATCACGGTCTGCACTGGTTCATATGTTCAGTTTTCTATTGCCCTTCATATAAAGGTGCCAAAAAGGGCATAGCAGTCAGACCTGACCATCGCTACATATATTCCAGACCATCTGCAACAAAGATAAAGGCTCGTACACACTATAAGAAAATCGGGCAAATATTTTCATCCAAACTATTTTGGTATGATTTTTGTACAGCGTGCACACAACTTTTGACAGCCGATTCCAAATTTGTGGACGAAAATTCCCAAAGGGACAAACGCCAAACTTTTTCTTCTACGCGAACAGAACGGACAATTTTCGTGTGATGTGTACCAATTTCATCCGATTTTCATGCAAGATAAATCAGAAAAGAAAGACTGCGTATGATCAGAAACCAAAAACAAAAAAAAAAAGCCTTTATTCTAAGAGAATTTTTGTACAAATTTTCGTTCATAGGTTCTGATTTGCTGTGAAACAACGTGCGAAATCGGGCGATCGTTTGCCCGATTTTCTTAGTTGAACAATCAAAAGCACAATGTTATGTCAAGTGACATGGACTGTTCTGGAAAGAACAGCAATGCAGTTTTCTCTATGCAGCAATTGTGGAGCCTGTGTTTAATCAAGTTTTAAATTCTGTTTACATATCCATAACAGTATAAAAAAAAAAATTCTACTTTAGCATGTTCTTCACTGCTGCTTATATGTTCAGCATCCAGCATTTGAGTCCAAGCAGACAGTTAAAGCCGAGTTCCACCCAACATGGAACTTCCGCTTTAAGGGAAGGTGACCCCCGACATGCCACAATTGGCATGTCTTTTTTTTTGGGGGTGACCAGGGACCCTGTTTTCACAGGATCCCAGGTCCACTTCCTCTCCTAGAGCCACAGCTCCAGAAGGAAGATCACCCCCCCCCCTCCCTCTCGGCGATCTTCTGGGACACGTCACAGGTCCCAGAAGATACGCCGAGCCATTCACAAGTCGCGGCGCAACTCGCACATGCGCAGTGCGCGCCCGGCTTTGAAGCCAAAGCCAGGTGCCCACACTTGTTATGCAGGCGCCGCTGAGGGGAGGGGGAGAAGAGTGAGCCTTCGGGCGGCCGCATCGCTGGAGCGAGGGACGTGCGAGTGTCCGATTGTTAAAAGTCAGCAGCTACACTTTTTGTAGCTGTTGAATTTTAACAGGGTGTAACTCCGCTTTAAGTCCAAAATATAAATAGTTATACAAGAACGGTTTGGCCTACCAACTGATTATGTCCAGCCAGTCATGTTATCTACACAGCTCTGCTATACAGTACAGTCAGATCAATGAATTTACTTCTCTACAGTATCATCAAGTAACACAATTTAATCACTGACCTCCCCCCAGGGAGTGAACAGCATAAGCACACCAATGGGGGTCACCATTCTATTCTCCCTTTCTGCAAGCTCTCCATATTAGACTGACAGCACAGTCATACAATTAGGCCTCACTAACTTCTGCTGCTGACCTTCCCTGTGTCAATCTGATCAACAAAAGGAATACAGCTAGTTTATACAAAGATATATTCGGGTACTTATATTACTAGCATTTCAAAATACAATTAATTCATTTTTTAATGAAGGCAAAATCTGAATAAATTATGTACATTTTTGATTTGTGAAAAGTTCAAGTGATTTAGGGGCTGTGTTATTGGTGGGGAGCAAAAATATACTTCCTATGTATGTATATGTAGTCCACCCCATTACAGGTTTAAAAAATAACCCCAGAGCATAACAATTGTGCAAAGAAAATATTTGATTTAGGTTTTTCTACATCTTAGGGCCAGTTCACATTTAGGCGATTTGCGATCCGACTTGTGTTGCCCCAAGTCGCTTGACATCAGAAATCCCATTGAAATGAATGGAGACATCTTAATATGCACTACTCAAGTCAGTCTGACTTCAGGGCGACTTCTGAAAAGGTTCCTGTACGACTTCTAGGCGATTTGAGCCCATAGAAGTCAATGGAAGTCACTTCCAAGTCAGATCACCGTCTATGAAGAAGCGACTTTACAGGAAAAAGAAAATATTTTTTTAAGGCAACCCCCCTCTCTCTCTTCTCTGATTGGCCACAGGCAAAGTCGCCTGGCATGGAGGTCGCTTCAGGTCACGTTGTAAGTCGCCCGAAGTTGCACTGAAGTCGCGTTCAAATCGCCTAGCAAAGTCGCCTCTGAAGTCGGATCACCCATGTGTGAACCGGCCCTTAGGCTTCATGCACACTGGACAACTCTCTAAGAGCCCTTTCACACTGAGGCAGTTTTCAGGCATTTTAGTGCTAGAAATAGCTCCTGTAAAGCGCCTGAAAACTGCCTCCCATGCCACCCCAGTGTGAAAGCCTGAGTGCTTTCACAATGGGGTGGTACGCTTGCAGGACATTAGGAAAAGTCCTGCTAGCAGCATCTTTGGGGCAGTGTGTGAGCGCTGTATACACCACTCCTACACCGCCCCTGCTCATTGCAATGAATGGACACCACTTCCAAAGCACCTGTAAAGCATTTCAGAAGCGCCGCAACACGGGTGTTTTTAACCCCTTCTTTGAGGTTAAAAGCACTCGGCTAGTGGCCAAAAAAGTGTCGCTTAAACAGCAGTAAAGCGACACTAAAATGAGTGTCACTTTACCACTAATGCGGCCGCAGTCCCAGTGTGGAAGGGGTCTTACTCTCCTAAACACATTTCCTCCTGGCAGTTGCATTTTGGCAGAAAAAAACATTTATCGCATTTAGCTGCGTCAAGCATTTAGGTGTAAATACATTTCATTGGCTGAAATAATAATTCATTCTGGACAGTGAAATGAATTAACGCTCAAGTGCTAAATGTGCCTAACATTAATGTGCATTTAAACGCATATTAGACCCCTTTCACACTGGGGCATTTTTCAAGCGCTTTAGCGCTAAAAATAGCGCCTGTAAAGCACCTGAAAAACGCCCCCCAATCCACACCAGTGTGAAAGCCCGAGTGCTTTCACACTGGGGCAGTGCGCTTGCAGGACGGGGCGGTGGAGGAGCAGTGTATATACCACTCCTACACCACCCCTGCCATTCAAATTAATGGCCAGCGCTTCCAAAGCAGCTGAACACTGCTTCGGTAGTTTCGCGCACGGTCGCTTTAACCCCTTTTCAACTTCTTCTTGGGGGTTAAAAGCTACCTGTAGCCGCCCGAATGGTGGCGCCAAAGCGTCACTAAAACAACGGTAAAGCCCCGCTAAAACTAGCAGGGCTTTACCGCTACTGCACTGCCCGACCCCAGTGTGAAAGTGGCCTAAAAGCAAGTAACCGTTTTTTCTGCCAAAATGCTGCTGCTTCTGGACAAATTGACAGTGAGGGTTTTTTTTTTTCTGCCTCTAAACAGCCCGTCTCTAAACTCCTCTAAAAACGTATGTCTGCATGGACACATAAATTAACACGCAGGAGCATTCAGAGGAAGCAAAGAAAATAAAACACTAAACCCCCCCTAAAAGCAGCAGACAAAACGTCCAGTGTTGCATGAGGCTTTAAACTTTCTCCAAACTAAAGAGTGGCTACGTATTTTTGTTTTTAAAATATGAACTATAACCCCAATTCCCAAAAAGTTGGGATGCTGTGTAAAACCTACATAAAAACAGAACGCAATGATTTGCAAATTGCATAAACCCATATTTTATTCACAATAGAAAGCATACCAGATGTTTAAACTGAGAAAATGTACAATTTTAAGAAAAAAATAATAAGGTCATTTTGAAATTGATGGCAGCAACATGTCTCAGAAAAGTTGGGACAGGGCAACACAAAGCTGGCAAAGTAAGGCTGCATTCACACAGGGGCGACCCGACTTCAGCGCGACTTTGCTAGGCGACTTTCAGCGTGACTTCATGCCAGGCGACTGTGCCTGTGGTCAATCAGAGCAGGAAGGGAGGGAGTTGCCCTGGATAAATTATTTTCTTTTCACTGTAAAGTCGCTTCCATTTTGGGGGATCAAACTGGGAGGCGACTTCTATTCAGTTCTATGGGCACAAGTTGGATAGAAGTCCCCTTGAAGTAGTACAGGAACCTTTTCTGAAGTTGCTCCAATTTCAGAAGTGTACATTAAGACGGCTCCCATTCACTTCAATGGGATTTCAAATGTCAAACGACTTGGGGCGACTTAAGGCGGAGCGCAAGTCGCCCATGTGAATGGTCACTTAGTGCTACGAACAAGAAAGAGCTGGAAGAACATTAATTTGGTTAATTGGCAACAGGTAAGTAACATGATTGGGTTTAAAAAAAAAAAATGTTAGGAAGTCAGAGTGTCTGAGTAAAGATGGGCAGAGGTCCAATCTATCAAAAGCTGCGTCTAAAAATTGTAAAAAAAAATCAAAATAATGTAAAATTGCAAAGACTTTAACCTGCCTCCCGCCCAGCCTATTGTGATGGGACATTGGAGTGGGAGCCCTGTAATTCTTCCAGGATCAGGCTGCGCTCTGGCACAATCTGTCACCCGCTGTGTCCACCGGACACAGTGGATGACAGATCACTGATCGGGCCCGTAGCCGGTACCATGTGAACGCTGATTCATGCCTTTCATTGCGTACTAATGTGATGAGCTCTGTGATTAGTTACAGTGATCCCACGAAACAGACAGGGCCAATCCTCAAACAGTTAAATGCTTCTTTTCATCATTCTTTCAGGCTGTGCTCTGGCGCAATCTGTCACCCGCTGTGTCCCCCGGACACAGTGGATGACAGATCACTGATCCGGCCCGTAGCCGGTACCATGTGAACGCTGATTCATGCCTTTCATTGCGTACTAATGTGATGAGCTCTGTGATTAGTCACAGTGATCCCACGGAACAGACATGGCCAATCCTCAAACAGTTGAATGCTTCTTTTCATCATTCTTTCAGGCTGTGCTCTGGCGCAATTTGTCACCCGCTGTGTCCATCGGACACAGTGGATGACAGATCACTGTTCCGGCCCGTAGTCGGTACCATGTGAACGCTGTGGCCAATCGCAGCAGATCACATAACAATTGTACACAATGAAAAGCTTTGATTCATGCCTTTCATTGTGTACTAATGTGATGAGCTCTGTGATTGGTCACCGTGATCCCATGGAACAGACAGGGCCAATTATCAAACAGTTGAATGCTTCCTTTCATCATTCTTTCACAACTGCTGGGCAGTTTAAATACGTTGTGAGCTTAGTAATTGAAAATACTTGTACTGATTGCATTCGTCTCTGATGATAAAATTAATCTTTTTTTTATTGCTGAATATCCATGCCAACTACACAGCATATATGTGTATTATGTTCAATATCTTAGGTATTGATTGTCCTTTGAAGCATATTTGTATGTGAGACACTTGTATGAAATTTTCCTGTAAAATACAGATCAGCAGACAGGTAGACAGATAATTATAAGACATGTTGTCTCTCAATATGCAGATCTGCAGGGTCACACATGTCCTCTGGTTATAGATAGGTGATAAAGAAAAGTCATTCCTAATGTGAATTACAAAGTGTAGATAAGGCACACCACATTTTCAGCCTGAATGTGTTTCCAGTGCCTGGGAAAATAATTAGCTGCGTACAGAGATCTTGATAATGACAAAAGCATAGCATGCCACCTGCTTTGGACAACCCTTTTGTGAGGCTGTGGAAGTCCCAGTACAATGTATTAGAAATGAAAGTGACACCTGTTTAAAGCAGCCATCTGTCCTTACAATGGTCTGCTTACATGTTTGACTATTTTGTACATCTTCCATCAGTCCACACTTAAATAACAAGCACAAGCTTCAACCAATGACAACTAAAAAGGAATACTATTACCGCCAACTATATATAATCAAAGATAGCAACAAAATTATCACCAGCATCCTAAACAGAAAACTTGTCATCCACCACCATGATAAACATTATTAGATTCATTCAGTAAAACACGCAAATAAAGAAATGTGCAGTGACCCGCAGCAAGCAATAAGAAATCATTTTTTGACTTTTACGGCAAAGCATTTTCATCACTAGTCCATTGAAAGGCTCATTAGGCAAGGGCATTATAAGTCATCGTCCTTTCCACGATACAGGTTAAAAAATAAAAGCCGATAGTGGACAGGTGTCTTTGGTCTAATGCTTTACTTTGCTACAGTCTATATTTGAGCTCCTATATTAGGACAACACAAGGACTGCATTCAGCCTGCACAATGTGTATTGTCCTCGCTTTCAAACTGACAGATCTTGACAAAAGGGGAAACATGTTAAAACTCTGTTTTCACCCAGACACACATTCATATGACCAGAATGGCCATTTCTGCTTCTATACGCTGAAACCTCATCGGTGGTATTCAATATTTAACTTTAATATTTAGCTTTATTTTTAATTACCAAGAGCTGACGGTGAAATAAATTCAGATCATAGATGATTAAAGTATAATATACGTGGGCTAAATTGCTGCTTACATTATATTAGTCTATTCATTTTTCTAATACATGTCTTTTGAAGCACATGATTTTTAATAGCATGTTAACCACTTACCAACCGGAAGGTTTTCCAGCTTTAGGACCAGAGCACTTTTTGCGATTCGGCACTGTGTCGCTTTAACTGACAATTGTGCGGTCGTGCGACATTGCACCCAAACAAAATTTGCGTCCCACAGATAGAGCTTTCTTTTGGTGGTATTTGATCGCCTCTGCGTCATTTCTAATCGCCGCTATAAACAAAAGAAGAGCGACCATTTTGCAAAAAAACCCAAAATTTCTTACTTTTTTCGTGTGTACAGAGAAGTTGGGCCAACAAAAGATGTACGTGTTGTTGTACGATAATCTGACCGTTAGTACGTGCGATTACATCAGCCAGAGTTCAACAGTCGTACAACAGAAGTTGGCTGAGCAAACTAGAAAACTTTTGTTGGCCAACAAGCTGTTGTACGACTGTTGACTTGTGTATACAGAGAAGTTGGGCCAACAAAAGATTTACGTGCAAAACACGCATGCTCAGAAATCAGGAACGCCCGAAAACGTCTGTTCGTATAAACCTACGTTCCTAATTCACAAATCATTCACCTGAACTTCCTCTTTATACACTCGTAATACATCACCACATTCAGGTTTGTTGTAAGATTACTTGACTTCTGTCAGTATGCAAGACACAACCGCCAACACCTGATTTTGGACAAAAGTTGAAGGTGTGGTTGTATGACCGTTGCACCGTGTGTACGAGGCTTTAGATGTGAGCAAGGGTGGCTATGCCAGTCCAACACTCCATGCTAGGAGACTGCTTTGTGAGCCAAAATTATACTCTATATAATTGGGACTGGATAAAAGGATAAGTTCACCTTTTGTAACATGCTACATGCTACACCCATATTCAGGGTGTAACATGTAATAAATACACGGCCCCCCGAGGCCCCGTTTTGGCAGTGAGCAGGGATCTTCTGCCCCCCACTCACTGCCACAATCTAAAGAAGACAGGGCCATGCGGGGCTCTGCACACCAGGCTGCATCATTCATTCACTCACAGAGTTCTGTGAATAAATGGACTACAACTACCGACATTGCTCAGTGAGGACCAGCTATAAGGCTCCATTCACACTAATGCGTTTTTTGATGCATTTTGCAGAAATACAAGGAATTTTTTTAACCACTTCAGCCCCGGAAGGATTTCCAGCTTTAGGACCGGAGCCCTTTTTGCGATTCGGCGCTGCGTCGCTTTAACTGACAATTGCGCGGTCGTGCGACGTTGTACCCAAACAAAATTTACGTCCTTTTTTTCCCACAAACAGAGCTTTCTTTTGGTGGTATTTGATCACCGCTGCGTCATTTCTGATCGCCGCTATAAACAAAAGAAGAGCGACAATTTTGCAAAAAAAAACAAATTTCTTACTTTTTCCTAAAATACAAATCCAAAAAAAAAATATAAAAAAACATTTTTTTTCACCGTTTTTGGCCGATTTATATTCTTCCTCATATTTGCGATAAAAAAAATCGCAATCGGCGTTTATTGATTGGTTTGCGCAAAAGTGGTCGCGTTTACGGATGATGAGAATTCATTTTTGGGGTTTTTAAT
>BLSH010295455.1:1063498-1074616 GCA_018402905.1 Glandirana rugosa
AAGTACAACGAAAACTCGTAAAAACGTCACGTAAAACGACACGAAAGACGTAAAAAATGTCGCAAAAATGACGCTACAACGACGTTAAACGCAAAACGCAAAAAAACCCCCCCCCCCCTATAACAACGATCCGTCTAAATTTTTAAATTTAGGGACGTTTTAGCACAGTTATTGCGTAATTTTATCGTCCTGAACGCCAAAAGAACGTACGGGTAACTTCAGATAATGTACGTTTTGCGACGTAAAACGCCCTTTTTTTCAGGGACTGGGAAAGATTTTTGCGTGTCCGTGTTTTTACGTAACTACACTTGTACGAGGTATCCTTGGGTACAATTGGTGAACGGCTGGCGGCTAGGCGCGCTCACTATACACGTTCCCGCAGCCGCCGTCGTATGACGGCGATTTGCGGGAACGTGCCACTTTGTCGCCGTCAATCGCCGATCGGCGGTCGGCAAGTGGTTAACATGGGTTCCTATGGAGCATGTTCACATCAATGCATTTTTGTGCCTGTGCGTTTTTAGAAAGGGTCAGGGACTTTTTTTCCCGCAAAATGCAGCGTTTTGCATGTAATAGACTTCAATGGGCATGCAAGAAAACCGCAAGTCCTGCTATTTTAATGCGTTATTGACACGATTTTGCAGGGATTTAAATTTTTAAATCTGCCTAGCAACAATATCCCCCCCCCCCCAAAAAAACGCAAAACGCAAATTGCAGCAACATCGCAGTAAAAACGCTGTAAAAAATGCAGAAAGCACAGCAAAATGCACTGCAAAAATGCTCAAAAGCAACATGAATAGGTGCAAATGGAGGCTAAGGCTATTTTCACACTGGGGCGGGGGAGTGGTAGTGGTAAAGCGCCTCTAGTTTTAGCGTTTATTATAGCGGCGCTATGGCAATGCTATGCAGGCGGGAGTGGGGCGCTTTTAACCCCCAAGAGGGGGTTAACAAGGGGTTAAAATTGCCACCGCTCTGCGCTTCTGAGGCGGTGTTCATTGATTCCAATGGCCCCAAATGTGCTGCTTGCAGGACGTTTTTCCTGTCCTGCAAGTGCACCACCCCAGTGTGATAGTACTCGGGCATTCTCACTGGGGAGAATGGCGGGGGAGTTTTTCAGGCGCTGTACAGGTGCTATTTTTAACACCGCCTGAAAAAAAGACCTGGTGTGAAAGGGCCCTTTCACATTGGCGTTCCGTTCAGGTCGACCTGTCAGTTTTTCAGGGGGACCTGAACGGACGCTCCATGCACCTCTATGGAGTGACAGATGTCAGCGGTGACATGTCCACTGACACCTGCCGCTCTCCAATCCGGTCCGTGATCCGTAAAGTCCGATGGATGGAAACCCTATTTTTCCATCCGTGTGGGGATCGGATCGGATGACAACAGACAGACGGTCCGTTGCCATCCCATTTCCCATAGATGAGAGCGGAGCTCTGACACATCCATCTCCCCACAGTGAGTGGAGACGGATCTGTCATCTGCAAAACGGACCCCGCACACGGACATGGCCATGTGAAAGGGGTCTTACCGTTCACCTGCATCATCACAGGTGTATGTTCTTTTTCTGATTCAAACCCCTCTCGCGTGTGCTTTCTCTCTCCTCATGCAGTAGCTCTGAACTCCGCACTTGACAGCTCAATTTTTTATTTTTTTTACTTAGGTATCAATCTTAAGCAACTCTTTAAATTTGTGACCCTCCACGTATTCATTAGTAAAAACGACATACAGATTGAAGTACAATTTAACTCATTTTCCTTTTTATTTACACAAACTGAGTGAACAGATGGTTTCCCTAGGAGAAACTGAGCTGATAGTGTTCAAAATATATAAAGAGGAATACACGGAGTTGCTAGCAGATTCAATACTAAATCTAGGGCCATTACAGCTGTCTCTGCAAGTTTTCTGGCACGCAGCTTTCAGGGGAGAAAATCATTTTGCCACAATAAAGTTCCTCCATTTATGGCAGTAATGTGCAGTTGTGAACAATTTTATGATGATTTCCTAGAGGATTTTTTTTGGAGTGTGCTGTATCCAGGATTTGTACTAATCACACACAGATCAGTGGGCAGACGTACAATCTTATTTAACATGACAAAAAGTGATGTCCAGTTCCCCATAGCAACTGACATAATCCATCACTGATGTAAATATGATTATATTTAATTAGATCAGTTGTTTTAGATCAGGGGTCTCCAAACTTTCTAAACAAAGGGCCGGTTAACGGTCCTTCAGATTATAGGGGGAACAGGAGTGGCCAGTGGAAGTAGAAAATGCCCAGTGTCAGTGGGAGTAAACAAATAACATAGTGCCTGTAGTCAGTAGAACAAGGAATAGTGCCCTATCATTAACCACTTCCCGCCCCCCATATAGCAGAATGATGAGCGCAAAGTGGTTAAAATGATCCTGATTTAACGTCGTATGATGTCAAGCAGGATAAGCCACCCACAGTGGCACGCAGCGTGGCGATCGTTGGTGTGGTGTGTCAGTCTGACACACCGTATCACCGCTTTCAGTAAAGAGCCTCTGACGTAGGCTCTTTACCATGTGATCAGCTGTGTCCAATCACAGCCGATCACAGCGTAAACAGGAAGAGCCATTTATCGGCTTTTCCTACACTTGCACTGACAGACGCGAGTATAGGAGAGCCTATCTCCTGACGGGGGGGGGGGGGTCTGCGCTGATTATCAGTGCAGCCTCCCGAGGATGCCCACCCGTGCCCACCAGGAACGCCCACTCAGGACCAACATGTATGCCCACCCATGACCACCAGGGTTGCCATTGCCCATTAGAGGTGCCAATCAGTGCCCATTAGTAATGCCTGCCAGTGCCTCCTCATCAGTGCTTCCTATCAGAGCCATTTATCAGTGCCCATCAGTGCCACCCATGAGTGCCACTTATCAGTGGCCATCAGTGCGACCTTTCAGTGCCCATCAGTGTCCCCTATGAGTGCCACCTATGAGTGCCCATCAGTGCCACCTATCAATGCCCATCAGTGTTGCATATCAGTGCTGCATATTAGTGCCCCATCAGTAGTCCCATCAGTGCTACCTCATCAGTGCCCATCAGTGCAGCCTCATCAGTGAAGGAGAAAACATACTTATTTACAAAATTTTATAACAAAAATAATTAAATACTTTTTTTTTCAAAAATGTCTGTCTTTTTTTTATTTGTTTAGCAAAGAATAAAAACCTCAGTAGTAGTCAAATACCACCAATAGAAAGCTTTATTTGTGAGAACAAAATGATAAACATTTTATATGGGTACAGTGTTGCATGACCGCACAATTGTCATTTAAGATGCGACTATGCTGAAAGCTGAAAATTGGCCTGGGCAGGAAGGGGGAAAAGTGCCAAGTATGGAAGTGGTTAGTATTAGAGGGAGAAATAGTGTCCCATCATTGCTGTCAGTGGAAGAAAAAATGCCCTATTGTTGATTCGGTAATAGGAATGGTTCCCCACTGTTGGTGTCAGGGGAGGGAATGATGCCCCCTTGTTGGTGCCAGTGGGAGGATTAGTATCCCGAGGGCCGGATAAAGGCAAGCAAAGGGCTACATTCGGCCCACGGGCCCCAGTTTGGAAACCACAGTTTTAGATCTTTATTAACCCTTTTGTGATTGCAATACAACTTAATCAGTCCAAAAGTATAATGCCCCTTGCCAGAGAATGCAAATTAACCTCACAGTATAAACTAGGAATACACAACTGTGCATGTTACTTACTCCAGCAAGCTTTGGGCGCTTAATTCTACTCTCCGACACCTTGATTTGCAGTGGGCCCTCGCCACACTCGTGTACAATGCAGAACGAATGGTCCCGCATCGTATATGATGGCATTACGTATACCACCAATGAAAGATCCTTAAAGAAGCGGCTTCAGGGGACTGGTCACACTGCGTGGTAAAAGCCTACCAGAGCAATAAATAAGTAATACAGCTTATTCCTCTACCCTTCCTTAAAGTGGGAGTAAACTCCCTATGTTGTTCTGTACCTACAGGCAAGCCTATTAATAAAGCTTACCTGTAGGTACAGTAAATATTAGGGATGTACCGATATATCGGCCGAAAATAGGGTTATCAGTGCTGATAATGGCCATGAATAAATTCATATTCATTTAAATTGATGAGATTAATTAAAAAGTAGAATATAATACAATTGCACATAAAAAATATATATTTTTAGGCAAAGTGCATCCTGAATTTTAGGTTTCAGCACCGGAATTTTAATTTCAGTGCACCACTAGTAAATATTTCCAAATGTGCATGCTTTAGAAGAGCAGCCCGTGACATCACTGGCGCATGCGCACTTCACTCTCAATGGACGGCATGCCCCACATTGAGAGAGCTGTGCTGCGAGAGTGATGTCATCACAGCTTGGCCATTCAAACAGCCAGAGCCGCGTACACGCAAAGAAGATCGGGTAAAGATGGAAGCCCGGTCAGCGGTGACAGGGCACCTCTGGAGGGAACCCTCCTTTAGGCAAGTTTGTTATAATGTGCTAATATGTGGTTTATACTAGCACATTATGACATTAACTTGCGGGAGGACCAATTCATTTTTTAACGCAGTTTATTACAGTGGAACTTCACTCTCTCAATCAACATTGACTATTATTAAACCTTATACTGCTAGAATTCGTAAATAGATATTAAAGTATATCATATTTACTTGTTTTAAACTTTTTTTTTTTATGTTTTCAGTTGCTTCCTAGTTTCTAGGCCTAGGCAAATTATGTTATACATCCCAGGAGTCTTCAGGATGGGAGCAGGGGTTCTCTGAGCTAAGCACACCCTCCTGCATGCATGCCTGAGCTAAGGGCAGATGGATTCCATGATCCATGATGGCCGTGGCCAGATATGCTAGGGAAGTGTTTTTCAAAGTGCTTCAGCTGAACTTACACCATTTCATTCCCGCATGTCAGTCCCGATTTCAGGTGCGATTTTAGAGACATCTGTGCAGGTTGCTGCACAGATGTCAAAGGAAATCGCACCCGAAATCGCCAAAAGTAGTAAAGAAACTACTTTTTGGAAATCGGTGCTGCGCTGCAAGTGCAGTGTTGCACCGATTCGGATGGTGCCATTGCCTCCGATTTGGCATGTGATTTGACATGTCAAATCACATGCCAAAAGCACCAATGTGAACCAGGGTTCAAACCTAGAAGCTGATTGGTTTCTATGCAGAGCTGCACCAGATTTTGCACTCTCCAGTTGTAGTAAATCAACACCACAGGATTTTGGTTTTGTGGTGCTCAAATGTAGTCTATTTTTGCTTTTAACAAGGAATGGCAAGGGGCTGTTTTTTGTCCCATTGATCAATTGTTGATCTTTAAAAATCCTCTGGTAGCAAAATGGTTAAATAAGCCAGCTTTACATTGATAGAAGCTTTGAGAGATCGCAGCCTGTGCTGTTTTTTGAGCCAGTACCCTTAGTAAAAGCACCCACTGGCTAAGCAGAGTGCCAGAGAATTCTACACTAATTTATTTCCTGCAGTCAGTGACTTCATGTCTGGTTGCTTGCTGTGGGTCACTGTACTGTATATGAGGCTGCATACCTTATTAAACATACCCAATACAATACTCTGAATATAAAAGGAAATGCTTGGCATGTTTCCTATTTAAGATTATGCACTTGCCCTATTCATGTTACACTGCAATTCAAATGAAAATTAAAATAATATTATCAAAGCTCTTTTCACAAGCTGAGCAGACCAAAGACACCTTTAAAATGCAATATCTTATGAAGACAAAGGTAAATTGAAATGTAAAATATATAGACATGTAACTAAACAGCTGCTTCCATAAAGGGGCACTAATCTCATTCAGAACCATAGGTCTGTGGACAGCTCAGTTCTGCATTCGTTAGTAACAATCCTAACTACAGACAGAATATAGAGTGCCCGCATACTTAGCAGTTTATATTTAGTCCCCATACTTCTGATGACTTTATATCACATAAACAGGTAAACAACATCAAAATTACTAAGGGCATCAAGCACCAAACTAAATGCCAAATACATCCAAATAAAAGCAGATTTTATATTAGAGATTAGAAAACTGAGCAATATTTTGCAAATAAACATTATATTGTACTGATAGTACTAAGGCATTCCGCACAGACCAGTATGGCAATTTTATCATCAGGAAAAATAATCATGTTATAACGGAATTCTACATTACAGCTTTAAAGCCTAAGTTCACCTTTTTAAAAAAAATGAATGCACACAATTTTGCAGGCAAAAAAAATAGCATTTATTATAATTTTATATTATTTTTTTATCAAAAAAATGCAGGGAATTGCACCCACAATCAGCATATCACAGGTGCAATGTCAAGCTCCTGTATAGTCTTTCTCTAGCTTTGTGCCCATATCCCAGTACAAGCTTTCTGTTGCAAAGCTAGAGGAAGAAAGAATGAATTGCAAACATGCTGAACGCACTCACAGGCCCATGCACACTACAAGTATGTCTGCCATGGTGCGGGCGGGACTTGTAGTTTTTGCATCCACAAATCTCGCTGAATGAATAATGTGACAGTGTAATGCGGGTGCGAATCACATGCGATCTCTGATATAGCATCAGTCTGAACACGGGCTCATACTGGTTATTAAAGTGGTTGTCAACCCGTGACAACCCCTTTAACCTACAGGTAAGCCTATAATAAGACTTACCTGTAGGTTCCCTGCATATCTCCCAAACCTGCACCGTTCAGGAGATATACAGTGTAAGAGATGTGGCGACGTCATTTCGGCACATGCACAGTGAAGAAATGGCCTCCGTGGCATTTCTTCACTGTGACCGCGCCAATCTGGGTTTACTTCCTCTTTAAGCCACATGTACATATTTATACTAGCACTATCTCTTAATGCAGTGTGCCCCTGTGTGTGATTTATTTAAAAAAAAAAAGCAGCTTATACCTCATTTCTGAGTGCTCACATGACCAGCTGGCTCTCTCCTCTCGCCGTCCCACAGATGCAGCAGGCAGGGCCAAGATTCCCCCACTGATGTCAGTCGGGAGGAGAAGAGGAGAGAGCCGGCCAGTCACGTGAGATCTGAGGATCGGTGCTCAGAAATGGAGGTATAATCTGCTTTTTTTTTATTAACACACAGTACACAGGGGCACACTGTATTAAGAGACAGCTCTGATAGTAAAAACATGTACATGTTATTCCAGGAGCAGCAACGGAGGGGGCAGGCACTGTCACTAGCTGATAGGCAGGAAGGGAGGGGAGAAAGAGGACAGAGTATAACAGTAGAGCTGTGGAAGTCAGAGGCACCTAAACTGACCATGGTGTCAGGGCTCAGCAGCCATGATGAACTGTGGTCAGTTTACAGAGGGGAGGGTAGAAACTGGCAGGATCAGCCAGGTATTTCAGGTGATATAGGGGGTCAAATTACACAGCACAAGCACTGTGCTGTATAACATGGAGGGACAGGATCCAATTTTCTTTTTAGGCTAACAAACGCTTTAAGGTTCTGATAAAGATCTAAAGCCAGCCATAGATGGTCGGAATCTTGGCCGGTTTAGCAGGGACCGGCTGAGATTCGAACCATCTATAGGAAGGCTGACTGTACCCAATTTGATCCATTGATCAACATGGGTACAACCAGC
This sequence comes from Glandirana rugosa, assembly GCA_018402905.1. Lineage (NCBI taxonomy): Eukaryota > Metazoa > Chordata > Amphibia > Anura > Ranidae > Glandirana > Glandirana rugosa. The sequence goes on from BLSH010295455.1 coordinate 1,071,096, forward strand.
ATGCTGGATCTTAACATGCGATTATTGGCAGCAGCTATAGCCACTGGTAATAATCAATGTGTTCTCCCAGCTCAGGCAGCTCCCTGCGACCTCCCAGCCGGGAGAGCACAACAGCTTAGCGGGAGGGATTCCCCCATCAACACTGTCTGTGTTGACCGAGGAATTGAGCAATTTTCTTTTTGCAGGAAAGAAAATTGCATCATCTATGGCTGGCTTAATAGCATTCTCAGTTTTGGCAGCCCTGAAAGTGATATTGGGCAAAAGGCTGAAGAGGGGCTCTCCACAGTCACAGATGTACAAAGGCTTTTGTCCCACCACATCATGCTGTAGTCGTATGACATTTTGTGTGTGAAGGTTCATTTGAATAATAGAAAACGCATTGGGCCTTGGTATACATTTTTGGAGAAATATCTGCTTCACCGAATAGAAAGGTAAAGATATGGACGTTTGTTATTGAGTTGTTTTGCTGTATTTTATTGGAGAAGGGTGTTTGTTCAATGGAATTATCTCTCCATTTATATATTTTTTAAATTAAATTGGGCTAATTATTTTTAGCTTGTTATTTTTGGCTGGAGGTCTGCTTTAAAGTTGACCTAAAATGTTAGTTGTCTGGTTCATGACAATTCAATGAAAAAAAATATATATATACTTTGGGCCCCTGACCTAAATCAAGCATGTGGTTAGCGAAATGAGAACAGCCAATTTATTAGTTCTGCAGAACAAGAAAAAGAGCCATGCAATTAGCATTTTCAGAAAAGAAGGTCAGCAACAGCAGTTCCCATAATTCAAATTCAGTTATACATTCAAATATTGCCCAACATGTTATCCCATTTAGAGATCAAGTAGTGACTGAGTATCCAAGGGAGAGACAATGTTAAAGCTTCTTGCTACAAAAAAATAAACTGCTTGCCAAGAAGAAAGTAAATGTTCAATTATCAGACAAATATAACCAGCCTTACCCTAAGATTACATAGAAGTATTAATGATACCATAATCCCCCCCAGCAGAGAAGCTATTAGTATTATTATCTTCAACTTTCACTGAGCTGATTTGTTAAAATAAAAACAGAGTTATAATGACACAAAGTTCTGATTACTGTGTTATCAGTGGCGATAACCCTGCACATGAACTTACAGTAGTCAGTAGAGTCTTCCGTTACCTAGGAGATTACAAATCACTCTCACAAACTTCTGAAAAGCTAACAAGTCATGCAATATAGTTATAGAAGTTCTAGTAGGTAACTAAAATGACATTTCTTTCATTAAGGTGATAGATGTATATCATTTGTCACCCCCTCTATAACTGTTTACTATGCTGACACAGTTAAAGAGATAATAAACATTTACATAAGCCCCCTGAAATGACTAGCCTCAGGTGATACACAGAAATGAATTACACCTTCTTACATACGGTGCACCTGTTTATCTGCAGACTTCTCTCCTTCAAAGCATTCTAAAGTACACCATTTAGATGGTATTTCTCAGCTTTCAAGAGACAGGGAGCAGGGATCTGATGTCACACAGCATAGAACTGAGTGTAATCTGAGACCTGAGTGGAGCGGAAGTACACACCCATCTCTAAACAGTCTCAAAAGGAAACATTCACATCTGAGACTGTCAATCCCTTGTGTGCTGGAAGGTGAAGGGGAATCTCCAGGGATTTCAGGACTACAGGAAAACTGTAAGGGACTAATGCACATAACAGAGGAAGGAGAGAGCAGACAGGATCCACAGGAAGTGTTATAGAATGAAGCAAGTGCACACTATATGAGGATACATTTTTTTCATTTCAGTGGTTAAAAACCACTTTAATTCAAAAACATGTAAATAAAATGTATCCTTTTTAAATAATGCAAATGATTACTACTCAAAAATTCCATTGTTTCAGTTTTCATGCAGTTGGGCTTAAAGAAGAACTTCAAACAAAAAGGGAAGTACCGCTTGTTTGCATCCTCACCCCCTGCACTGCAACATCTGGCACTTTATTAGGGGGAAGGAGACAAACGTTATGCCCCCCCCCTCCTTCCCCCACAGTCTTCTGGGACACAGAAGGTCCCAGAAGACTACTGGACTATTCACAAGGTGCAGCGCCACTCGTGCAAACAAACCTACCAATCAGGCAGAGTGGATCCTAACAATATGGTAAATATCTTTCCAGAACCTGGAATGGCTCTGTGGTGTCAGCTGATATCAGGCAATAGCACCCTATAAGTTGACTCAGGAGAGAACAAGTAAGTGCACTCCTGTGACCCACAAGAGAAGTATGGCCAAAAAAAGCTTTGACCATATTTCTCTTTAAGGCCTCATACACACGGACGTTTTTTGACGCCGGCGTTTTCTGCAGCTCTCCATGTTAGTCAATGCCCCCAAAAAAACGTCGGCGTTTTTGAGCTGTAGATGGCGTCGGCGTTAGTGAGCAGAAAGTAGAACCCATGGCCATCGCGTTCTGAGGCTGTAACGTTTTGACGTTTTTTGACGCCGACGCCACAAAACGCCAACAAACGCCACCTAATATTGTACCGACGTTTTTTGGTTGAAAAATAGCAAAGGGATGATTTTTTTAAAAAAACGCCTATTGATGCCGACGCTCACTAACGCTCAAAAACGCCAATGCATAACGCCGAAAAACGTCGACTTTTTTTCCTTGACGTCGGACCCGACGTTTTGTTTATTTTTTTAGATACGCCCGTGTGTATGAGGCCTTAGGCCCCTTTCACAAATGCCTTCTGTTTGTTTCATCAGTTCAGTCACATTTTTTCAAAGAAAAAACGGATTAGTTGACATCAGTTGTTCATCAGTTTTTACATCAGTATCTTCATCCACTTAACCATTTGAGTCAAATTTTTGGTTTACATTAGAGCTGCATGATTGTTGATAAAATGAGAATCACAATTTTTTTGCTTAAAATAAAGATCATGATTCTCTCAGGATTCTCACGGCGTAACATCATCTTTCACATTATACAAAAAAATTGAGCTAACTTTACCGTTTCGTTGTTTTTTGAATTCATAAAATGTTGTAATGATCGCCATTTTATTTTCTAGGGTCTCTCTCTCTCTCTCTCTCTCTCTCTTTCTCTCTCTCTCTCTCTCTCTCTCTCAATGTTTGGGGGTTCTAAGTAATTTTCTAGCAAAAAATACTGATTTTAACTTGTAAGCAACAACATTGTATCTCTTCTCTATCTCTCTGGGCTGCGGAATGTCTTTTTTTTTTTTTTTTGACAGTTCTGGCTCTGAACTAGAATCGGGGAAATGTACAAGTCCTCTTTTGAGGGGGGGGGGGGGCAGTGTGTGCAAAGAGAGGAGAGCAGTATAGCAGAAGTCTGTACAGATAGGCTCCCTCACTTGCTGACGCTGACTGTCAATGTCAACTTTTAAATGTAATTGTTGGCTTTTTCTTCTATACTTCAGAGCGCTGGGAAGGAGCTGTCATTCGGTCCCTCACTGTATATACTGCTCTCCATCTCTCCTGTCTTTCTCTGGCCAAACGCACCCTCCCCTCCCAAAAAAACCCTTCTACCTT
>BLSH010295455.1:1074626-1110633 GCA_018402905.1 Glandirana rugosa
TCCTCTATACGTCACATGATCTACACGACTGCAGTAAGCCGTGTACGCGTCACTTATTTATCGGAGGCACGGCAAAGACGTGACTCTAGCACGACGTTGACCGCCGAGGACGCACGCCCTCACTGACCGGCCTCAGCGCCGGGACCGGGCAGTGTATGCAAAGAGAGGAGAGGTGAAGAGCAGTATACTGTACAGTGAGGGAGCAGTCTGTACAGACAGGCTCTCTCACTTGCCCACGCTGTCACTGTCCGCTTTTGAAGAGGAAGTAAACCCTGATGGCTTAACTTCCTCTATATTCCCCTGCAAAGTAGAAACATAATGGGCTACTATCGCATAGTAGCCCACTATGTGTTACTTACCTGCAAACGAAGCCTGCGATGTCCAGCGATGTCCCCTGTGCTGGCAGTGTCCATCTTCAGCCCCTCTTCCTTCCAGGGCCGCGACTCCGGCCAGTCACTCCCGCACGCAGGAGCCGCCAGTTGCAGCACGATCTCAGTGCAGAAACGGCACGGAGGCTATTTATTCACTGCGCATGTGCCGAATGACGTCAGCACATCTAGTACACTGCATATCTCCTGAACCGTGCAGGTTTGGGAGATATGCAGGGCACCTACAGGTAAGCCTTATCATAGGCTTACCTGTAGGTTACAGGGGTTGTCACGAGTTGACAACCACTTTAAATGTAATTGTTGGCTTTTTCTTCTACACTTCATAGCGCCGGGAAGGAGCTGTCATTCGGTCCCTCGATGCATATACTGCTCCTCACCTCTCCTGCCTTTCTCTGCCCCAGACTCAACCCCCCCCCCCCAAAAAACAAATGACAGGTCCAGAACAAAGAAAATCTGGCAAGACTGTACAGACTACCCCTCACTGTGTATACTGCTATACTGCCTTTCTCTGACACCCCCCCCCCCCCCACCAGTGACTGTTTGCCTGCAAGGGCCCTTCAAACGTACGGACCGTGCAGGTCCACCTGTCAGTTTTTCAGGCAGACCTGAATGGACGCTCCATACTCCTCTATGGAGCGACGGATGTCAGCGGTGACATGTCCGCTGACATCAGTTCCACTCCGCTAAATCTAAAAAGCGGTTTCTTGTGTCAGGAGGAGGAACAAAAACCCGCTAGGACATTATCTTCAGTGAAAATAGGAGTTGGGGGTTAAAGTTGGGTAATGCCTAGTAACACTTTCATCCAAAACCTTTGAGGTGGCTGTAGGCTATTAAGTTGGGGGGGATTACTTCCTACGTTTTTTTAAATAGGGCTTTATGCCTATGCAGAAGTGGAAATCTACACATTAAAAAAAAAAAAATAGATGGGTAAAGTAAAGTAAAGGAGCACATGCAAAAAAGGAAAAGATAAGTATTTAAATATAACGAAACAAAAAAAAAAAGCTCAGCCTACACATTTTATACTGTATACAGTATATGTATAATAAAGGTAAACTTGATTTAAATACCTCTAACACTTCATGTATATTCTGACATCTGTTTCAAAACACTACGCTGTAGAAGCTCATCAGTTAGGTGATATGTTGGGTCTTGCAAATGCCACTCGTTGCATAGCAAAGTTATACTTGCTTCAGAAAGCTATGACAGGCTCCATTCATCAGTCTGTTAATGAAGAGATCTGTCATTCATACACAAAGTCTGATTCAAGATGAGCTAAATTTGGCCCAGGTTGACTTTATTTCACTCCACATTTTTTTACACATTAGTAAATCAAGCCCACAGAGCAGGTAAATAGGACATTGTCAAACAAAAGAAATAGGAATGTGTCCATATGCATCACAGTACTTAATAAAGGATCCGTTTACTCATTATTAGGCTCCATGAATACCGACCGTTTATGGTCTTTTGGGTGTTTTTCTTTAACAGCCCATAAACGCCCCTTTATGTTATCCTATGTGTCCATGCACACATGGACTTTTATTGTCATTTAAAAGCAGTGGTGTTTATGGGCTGTTATCTGAATGCCCTGAATTGGCATTCAGGAGTCGTTCTTCTGACCACAAAAAACACTGGAAGCTTAAAAACGCTCATAAACGCTCAAAAACAATCAAAAACGTTGCTCACCAGCGTTTTTGGTCATTTTCGATCCATTCCATTCCATCAAAAAAAAAAAAACCACTGATGCTCAAAAATGCTGGTGCATTAACGCTGATAAAAGCTGAAAGGCTCACTACAAAGCTACTTACGTTTTTAGATTTTTTTATCGTCCAGTGGGCATGGAGCCTAAAGCAGAACTTCACCCAAATGTTTTGATGGGTACCTGCTCCCACTTCCTCATTTCAGAGCGGAAGTTTTCCCCCCATCCCCTTCCTCCCTGCAGTTTTTTGGGACGTGTCACAGGTCCCAGAAGACTGCTGGACCATTCACAAAGCGCAGCTCGCACACGTGCTGTGGGCATCCTAGAAAGGATGAAAGGAGATCTTTTGATACACACACTAAAAAAACGACTCTTTATTAACATATTGATTAGGAAACACACAAAAGGTTTCACATATGAAAACCCCCCAACCCCCTCCATATACTAAAAAATGACAGATGTCTTGCATACACAACTCATGTGTTCCTCTATTCAAAAATTAGCATTTTGCTATTACACAGTACACATGAACTGGGCATGAATGACCTACAAAGAAATGCAACAAAACAGCCTCCTACAGCAAATATGGGCCATCAGTGGCAGCAAACTGACTACCAAGTTATATTCTATAGGCTATTATTCATATTGATTTGACAAGGGCAGACCTGCAAATATATCAATTTAAAATGTTCTGAATATCCCACACAGAATAATCAGCTTGTTCGCTCAAAGGTAGTACACTTGTTATCACTATCTGCAATAATATGCACCTTGCAGCCAGTTACGTAGTATAGACAATACTTAAAGTGTTACTAAACCCAGAGCAGTAAAATCTGTCTGTATATGCAGGAAAGCATGCTTGTTATACTCACTGTGGAACCTAAGGGATAATCCTCTGCATTGTGTAAAAAGGCTGTTTGATCCTGTCTTCTCTGATCCTCCTCTTCTTTCACAGTCCCCAAACCCTCTCCTCATAGAACAGAGCCTTGGGGGCAGTCTGCACATGCTCAGTTTGGTGTGCATTGGGAGAGTGTTTTTTTTTCTTGGGAGACTGCATGTGATTGGCGCAGGGCCAATCAGCACTGTCCAGACAGAGGGTCAGGGATCCTGCAGCCTCATAGGACAATCAGGGGAGAATGAAAACTCTTCCTACAAGCTTTAACCAGACACTGATAGAAGTCATAAGACTGCTTTAACTGCTGATGAGAAAAGGTATTTAGCAGTTTACATTTACTAAAATAATTGCATTTCCATGTTCTGTATACTGTGGGAGACCAGATATAGTGAATGCAGGGTCCTGGGTTTAGTAACACTTTAACATTATTAGGGGCACCTGGACACCAGACCAAAGGAAAGAAAAGGGTGCTGGGCCTGGACTTTCACTGCAGTAGACCCTGCAGGACCAGAGGATTGCATTTGTAAAAGTGCTTCCCCTGGTCCCCTAAATGTAAATAAGCATTGAACCCCTGCAGTGCAGGGACAGCCCCACTGCAAGGGTGGGTTTTTACCTTCTCCGGAGTTCAGCTTTAATACTTTGAACAGTGTGATTACTGCAAGCAACCATCAGTGTACTGAAGATGTCAGATAAATGAAAAACAAATTCAGATTCTTCATCTTTATCTGTTTTATTTCTGAAACATGCCCTCTTCTGTAAATGTGAGCACAGTAATGTTAGATAATGATAAAAGGTCTAAGCAAAAATCATCAAGTAGTGTAGACATTTCTTGTAATTATGTGATTTCTAATACTATAATATGATGCCTAAGCCAGGGGAGCAATTTGTAGAGTTAAGATGTCGACTGTCACATTAAGTAAATGTGCTTTAATGCTGCAGCATGAAAAAAACAAAAAAAAAAAAAAACAGAAAACACAAACGAAACGGAGATCTAAATATAATGCAAATGTTAAATAAAATCTATCTACATGAGCTGTTTTTTTTTTTTTTCCAAAAACCCATAACTGGAAATTACAACATCAGATTAGAGCACTGGAGAGAATAATTTATGGGGCTGAGCTTTTCAATAGAAGCTGTAGACATAAAACAGCAGTCAGACATTAGATAATTATCCAACCACAGAAAGATCACTTCCCTTTGACACTCACATACACATGTAGATTCGCATCTTACAAGCATGCCATGCGCAAGTGGTCTGTGATGACCTACAGCCCTACATCTATCAGATGCACTTTTCTTACATGTTCTTTAGACTTTTCCCATAAAGGGATCACTGCTTGCATAATGTTATTTTCAAATCACTTTCCAAAAGCTGCCACCTGCCAGTATATAATAAACCAATATAAAAAAAAATCTAGGATACAATTACGCACCAAAGGGCCAGCCTGTTATTGTTATCTGTCCTTTCTACCCCATCACTGCAGAATGTGCACACTATAGGACAAGTGATGCGGCTCTAATATTTATCAGTAATCCAGATTGGAAGCAACAGGGATGCTACTCCTTTAGCCCTGGCCAATCCCAGATGTAAAAAAAAAAAAGAAAAACAAATTACTAGAAGGATCAGTTAGGCTACATTCACACCGGCGATTAAGGCCTGTGTGAATTGTAGTGGCAGGAATCTTCTAATCTCTGCTGTGTCTCTTACGGGTAGGTGCGGCCACCGGCCCTGTTTACTATAATGGCAGGTCATTGGCAGCTGCATCTATTGGCGGCTCTCTGCACAGCCTGCCTGCGGTAATCACTGCTGGACGCAGAAAGCTGTGAATAGCTGCGGCCACCTGCGATCTGTCATAGTGCAAGGGGCCAGCAGCCGCACCTAATCACTGAAAGCCGCATCAGGAACTGCTGCTACAGTTCACACCGGCCATAATCGCCAGTGTAAATGTAGCCTTACAGTATTCCTTGCCCAATGCCAGCAGTCAACAGCAATTTTAGCTAGCTACATAATCGCAGGTGATTTGTTGCTGTGAAGCCATTTTTAACAGCTACAGGTCAGACTTGTGCTACATAATTACACTGTTACAAGTCACTCTCCTGTAGAGCTTGTTAACATTTGTGCAACACGGCAATCTGGGGTAAAATGCATCAGTTTCCCCCCACAATGCGTCTGCTCTATGTGTGGTGCCTTTCATTGTGAATGGTGATCTACGTACTGTACAGTAGAGTGCAATACACAACACACCACAGCACACCTCAAAACATGCACTGTGCATTGTTGTGTGCTGCATTGTTAAAGTGATTGTAAACCCTTACATATACCCAGTGAAGTGACTGGCCTCAGGTGATACACAGAGATGAAACAAATACTCCAACTTCTCTACAGCCATTCAAAGTGTTGAATTTTAAAGCTTGTCTGAGAATTCAAAAAAAGGGGGTGGAGAGCTGAAGTTGCACTCTGCAGAGCTCAGTGAGGAGAACTCTGAGAGCTGATTGGAGGGAAGGGTCACACACCCCCTCCACACAGCACACAAGGACAGTTTTCAAGATAATACAAACATCGAGATATGTCTGAGAAATATATCAGACTCTATGAAAATAGAAATGTAACAATACAATTTGGAAATTACAGATTTCAAAATGAAAGAATAACAAATAAATGAGATCAAATGTTTCGTTCTGTAGAGCCGCTTGCATACAGGTATATGAAAGAATTCCTCAATATCCCAATGTAGCTCAACCTAATTGAGTTTAATTTTAGTTTAGTTAATTGAGACACAATATACACTATAAGTGCACACTATAAAGGGATATGCCTTGTTCATATTTCATGTCTGAGGGTTACAACTACTTTAAACACAAAAACAACAAAAACAAAACAAAATAAAGAAGAGGACCATTGCCATATTTTATCCATTGTGGTGCAATAGCAGCCCGCTCATGAATGCCTTAATGCAATGCATGATAAAGTGTTATAACGCACATTAATGTGTATGTGTTAATGCACTGCAACAGACTGTTTAAGTGTGAATGGGCACTCAGCAATTTGTAGCTTAGTCATAGAAGGGACAGTTGCAGGCAATCATGTCGCTGACATAAAACACTGTTCAGACTCAATCGATGAAGCTACAAATTACTGTAACATTAGCAAATCGGCAATTCCATAGAAAACATTGTGGGAAAACCGCAAGTGAAATGTGGCCCTAAACTTTTGGCATGCTGTGTTGAGAGGACTGGGAAACATTGGGGTTGATTTACTAAAGGCAAATCCACTCTGCACTACAAGTGCACTTGGAAGTGCAGTCACGGTAGATCTGAGGGGCAGATCTGAAATGAGGGGAATCTCTGCTGATTTTATAATCCAATCACATGCAAGCCAAAATAATGTCTTTTAATTTCCTTGCATGTCCCCATCAGATCTACAGCGACTGCACTTCCAAGTGCACTTGTAGTGCACAGTAAATTTGCCTTTAGTAAATAACCCCCATGGGTTGCAGAGAGTGATAGCCTGTAAATTTGAATCCTGCACCTTTTTCTTACTATCAAAAGGGTAACAAGATGATTGAATAAGGGCTCATGTCAATGGATGGTGTTTTTGTGCATTTGAAACACAGGTCAGCAAGATCCCATTGACTTTCACTGAGCAGTACACATGGCAGTTCAGACACTGTATGTAAATGTTTTGGGCTGGCTGTGCTTCTATAGAGGCAGCATGTCCTTTTGTTTTAAATGCAGGCAAGCAGCCTTTTCATGTCAAAAAGCTGTCTATGTTTAGATGGAAAATTTGGTATATGAATAGAACTCAATAGAATATCAACCCCATGCCTACAGCTCCACAAAAAATAGCCTATAAGTGCATAACTATGTAAACGTGTACTTCCACGCATTTAGTAAGAGTAATCTTATGACAAATGCTCCTGCTACAATCAGGGTAGATTTGATTTAAATCACTAGTAAAAAGGCTTGATTTAAATCAACTCAATTTGCATCATAATTTTTAAAGAGCAACTGTCATCTCTGTCCCGCTGTTGACTCACTGACAGTCCCATTCACTTTAATGGGATGGCTGGTAATGCGGCAGTGACACAACAAGGTGAGGGAGGTGGCGGCAGCAGGTGAGTGGATGCCCACTAACAGGCACTGCCATGATGGATCTGAAATGACAGGTGCTCTTTAAATGTAAGGACTTATTCTCGCTGGTAGTTAGAATATTTAATATTTGCAAACAAAATGAAGGTTTCCCATTTAGAATAATAAGCTGTCAGGTTAGTAAAACAGCGATATCAGAATTGATTCAATCATACAGTTTGTAGTGTACATAGATTTGCAAAACAATGGGATAAAAGAATATTCCTGAACTCTATTTTATCTTAACCACTTCAGCCCCGGAAGGATTTCCCAGGTTAGGACCAGAGCACTTTTTGCGATTCAGCACTGCATCGCTTTAACTGAATTGCGTGGTCGTGCGACGTTGTACCCAAAACAAAATTTGCATTATTTTTTTCCACACAATTAGAGCTTTCTTTTGGTGGTATTTGATCATCGCTGCGTCATTTCTGATCCCCGCTATAAACAAAGAAAGAGCAGACAGTTTTGCAAAAAAAACAATATTTCTTACTTTTTGCTAAAATTCAAATCCAAAAAAAATATAAAAAAACATTTTTTTTCATCGGTTTTGCCCGATTTATATTCTTCCTCATATTTTTGGTAAAAAGTTGCCGCGTTTACGTATGATGAGAATTTATTTCTGGGGTTTTTATTTTTTTTTTTACTAGTAATGGCAGCGATATGCGATTTTTAGTGGTACTGTGATATTGCAGCGGACATGTCAGACATTTTTGACATTTTTTTGGGGCCAATGACATTTATACAGCGATCAGAAATGTAAATGTCCACTGATTACTGTATAAATGTCATTGGCAGTGAAGGGGTTAATCTGCAGGGGGCGATCTGGGGGAGAACTGTGTTCCCTAGGTGTGTTCTAACTGTGGGGGGGCTGGGCTAAGATGGGCATAAGAGATCTAACTGATGCCAGTGACAGGGATCAGTAGATCTCTTATGTCCCAATTGACAGAGCGGGAACCGCCGTGTTTACATCGGCAGTTCCCCGCTCTTTGGCTCTGGCATCGCGGCTTGCCGGCGGACATCGGGTCCGCCCGAGCTGCAGGCACACTCCTCCGGAGTGGGTCAGGCACGAGAGCATGCCCGCGGCGGTGCGTGCTCACCCCCTAGCTGCGCCTGAGCAAATCGCTGCCTATTTACGGCGATTCGCGGGACGCATCCACACCGCCGCAGTAAATATACTGCGCACAGTGTGGAAGCGGTTAAATAGAAAATTATCGTTTAGATTGATTTTTACTCCAAAAGCATTTTATTAAAATAAATTTGATAAAAATCAAAAAAATCCATTTTTTTTTTTTAAACACTTTTTATCCACCCTGGTTATAATTCTTTGTTGAAAAGCCTTCCCAGAAGAAATGTCCAGTTTTTCTGCCTTTGGTGCACACATATAAGACCTGGCTCAAAGCAGGCTTTAGGTATTGTGGGGTAGGGGGGTGTCTGCCTTGCAAAGAAAAACTGTTGGCTACATTGAGACTTTCATCAAATGGCCAAACAGCATAAAGAAATCAATATAACTGAGCTGTGACCATTTTCAGAAACTGACAAAGGCCAGGCCTAAATAAGACTGCTGACATCATGAGATGGTCCCCGGTGATTCCCATAATTAACAAACAATTGCATCATCAACCTTACTGCCTGTAATGGGAATTCATCATTTTCCCATGAAACCGCAAGCAAGTGGCTGCAGGTTGCTTACATCTGTGACTGCTGAATAAGGGAGTAGACAAAAACATGGAAGCAACTAAGCAAATGAAAGGCAATAATAATATATAAAAATAACTAGATTTTCTATTTAAAGCCGAACTCCAGTTAAACCACAAAATACATTGTTGAAAGACATACAGGCATGGCTAAAAATATTGGTACCCCTGCATTTCTGTCAGATAATGCGCCACTTCACCCAGAAAATTGTTACAATTACAAATGTTTAGCCATTCTCATGTTTATTTCTTTTGTTTGTATTGGTATGACACCAAAAGTGGAAAAACAAAAAACCAAGTCAAACACATTGCACGCAAAACTCCAAAAATGGACTGGACAAAATTTTTGGCACCTTCTCAAAACTGTAAGAGATAATTGCATTCCAAGTTTGTTATGCTCCTGTAATGTAACTCCCCTGTATCAATTAACAGGTGTTGACAATATGAAAATTACACTGACTATCAGTTAAAATGGTGAAAAATTGACTCAACCTTTCTGTTGTGTGTCTCTGTGTGAGAAATGACATGGGAAAGGGAGAAGAGAGGGGATAGAGGACCTATGGAGGTAGCAACGTCAGTATTAACAAACCCACTCAGGAAAAACAATATACACCTGGGGCATGTGGCAAAAAACGCATAAAAAGAAAGATTGGACTGCACATGAGGCTGTCCAAAAAAGGACCACAGTAGCAGTAGTAGATTTGAGCAGAATTAAAAGTGTTTTGTTTAACCACTTCAGCCCCGGAAGGATTTCCAGCTTTAGGACCGGAGCCCTTTTTGCGATTCGGCGCTGCGTCGCTTTAACTGACAATTGCGCGGTCGTGCGATGTTGTACCCAAACAAAATTTGGGTCCTTTTTTTCCCACAAACAGAGCTTTCTTTTGGTGGTATTTGATCACCGCTGCGTCATTTCTGATCGCCGCTATAAACAAAAGAAGAACGACAATTTTGCAAAAAAACCCAAATTTCTTACTTTTTCCTAAAATACAAATCCAAAAAAAAAATATAAAAAAATTTTTTTTTCACCGTTTTTGGCCGATTTATATTCTTCCTCATATTTGCGATAAAAAAAATCGCAATCGGCGTTTATTGATTGGTTTGCGCAAAAGTGGTCGCGTTTACGGATGATGAGAATTAATTTTTGGGGTTTTTTATTTTTTTTATTTTTTACTAAAAATGGCGGCGATCTGCGATTTTTTGCGGTACTGCGATATTTCAGCGGACATGTCGGAACGTTTTGACACTTTTTTGGGACCATTGGCATTTATACAGCGATCAGTGCTATAAAAATGCACTGATTACTGTGTAAATGCCATTGGCAGTGAAGGGGTTAACCTGCAGGGGGCGCTCTAAGGGTTAGCTGTGTTCCCTGGGCGTGTTCTTACTGTATGGGGGATTGCCTATCTGGGGAAGGGAAGCGATCACAGCCTTCACGTAAAGGAAGGCTATGATCACAGCCCTTCCCCCTCACACAGAGCGGAGGTCCGTGTTTACATACACGGACCTCCGCTCATTCGCTCCGGGGGGGCATCGCGGGTGGCCGGCGGCAATCGAAGCCGCCGCACCCGCTCCCTGGCCCCCCCTGGACACAGTGAGCGCGCGGGCGTGCCTCCGGCGGCGCGCGCACGCTCACTATACACGTTCCCGCAGCCGCCGTCGTATGACGGCGATTTGCGGGAAAGAGCCACTTTGCCGCCGTCAGATGCCGATCGGCGGTCGGCAAGTGGTTAATTTGCACAAGATGATTACATTTCATTTTGTAATGAGAGGCCAAAAAAAAAACCAAGGATTGTCTACTTTAGTCAAACTTTGTGTATGTCATCTACGTATGCGGCAATCAGATTTCAATAAAATTAAGTACATATATTCATGCATGCAAAGTCGTGTTTATGTGAATATTTCTGGGGAGGGAGTCCATCGTTTTCATCAGATTCTTAAAGAGGTCTGTGACTCAAAAAAAGGTACCGTATATAGAGTATCTCACAAAAGTGAGTACGCCCCTCAGCTTTTTGTAAATATTTTATTATATCTTTTGATATGACAACACTAAAGAAATGACACTTTGCTACAATGTAAGGTAGTGAGTGTACAGCTTGTATAACAATGTAAATCTGCTGTCCCCCTAAAATAACTCAACACACAGCCATTAATGTCTAAACCACTGGCAACAAAAGTGAGTACACCTCCAAGTGAAAATGTCCAAATTGGGCCCAAAGTGTCAATATTTTGTGTGGCCACCATTATTTTCCAGCACTGCCTTAACCTTCTTGGGCATGGAGTTCACCAGAGCTTCACAGGTTGCCACTGGAGTCCTCTTCCACTCCTCCATGATGACATCACAGAGCTGGTGGATGTTAGAGACCTTGCGCTCCTCCACCTTCCGTTTGAGGATGCCCCACAGATACTCAATAGGGTTTAGGTCTGGAGACATGCTTGGCCAGTCCATCACCTTTACCTGCAGCTTCTTTAGCAAGGCAGTGGTTGTCTTGGAGGTGTGTTTGGGGTTATCATGTTGGAATAATGCCCTGCAGCCCAGTCTCGGAAGGGAGGGGACCATGCTCTGCTTCAGTATGTCACAGTACATGTTGGTATTCATGGTTCCCTCAATGAACTGTAGCTCCCCAGTGCCGGCAGCACTCATGCAGCCACAAACCATGACACTCCTACCACCATGCTTGAATGTAGGCAAGACACACTTGTCTTTGTACTCCTCATCTGGTTGCCGCCACGCACACTTGACACCATCTGAACCAAATAAGTTTATTTTGGTCTCATCAGACCACAGGACATGGTCCCGGTAATCCATGTCCTTAGTCTGCTTGTCTTCAGCAAACTGTTTGCGGGTTTTCTTGTGCATCATCTTTGGAAGAGGCTTCCTTCTGGGACGACAGCCATGCAGACCAATTTGATAAAGTGCGCGACATATGATCTAGCACTGACAGGCTGACCCCCACCCCTTCAACCTCTGCAGCAATGCTGGCAGCGCTCATACGTCTATTTCCCAAATACAACCTCTGGATATGACGCTGAGCACGTGCACTCAACTTCTTTGGTAAACCATGGTAAGGCCTGTTCTGAGTGGAACCTGTCCTGTTAAACCGCTGTATGGTCTTGGCCACCGTGCTGCAGCTCAGTTTCAGGGTCTTGGCAATCTTCTTATAGCCTAGGCCATCTTTATGTAGAGCAACAATTCTGTTTTTCAGATCCCCAGAGAGTTATTTGCCATGAGGTGCCATGTTGAACTTCCAGTGAGCAGTATGAGAGATTGAGAGCGATAACACCCAATTTAACACACCTGCTCCTCACTCACACCTGAGACGTTGTAACACTAACGAGTCACATGACGCCGGGGAGGGAAAACGCTAATTGGGCCCAGTTTGGACATTTTCACTTAGGGGTGCACTCACTTTTGTTGCCAGCGGTTTAGACATGAATTGCTGTGCGTTGAGTTATTTTGAGGGGACAGCAAATTTACACTGTTATACAAGCTGTACACTCACTGCTTTACATTGTAGCAAAGTGTCATTTCTTCAGTGTTGTCACATGAAAATATATAATAAAATATTTACAAAAATGTGAGGGGTGTACTCACTTTTGTGAGTTTTTAGCAAATTTTTTATGCTGAAAAAGCCCCCCCTCGGCTTATACTCAAGTGAGTGACTGTATTGAAACTAAAAGCAGTGTGTGCTGTGCTCTGTCTCCCCCTACAGTGCAGTACCCCGCAGGAAGAGAAGAAGGTAATGCTGTTTTTTTAAAAGGCTTTCTGGAATTCTACATGTATATGTGTGTGTGCGTGCATGTGTGTGTGTGCATGTATATGTGTGTATATGTGTGTGTGTGCATGTATATGTGTGTGTATATGTGTGTGTGCGCGCACATGTATATGTATGTGTGTGTATATGTGTTTGTGTGTATGCATGTATGTGTGTGTGTGTTTCTTTCTGCTGCCCCCCTGTACTTTTTCCTGGCCCCGTGCTCTTTCATGGCCTCTTCCCTTGTCCTCACAGATCTACAGGGTCCCCCCTCCCCTCTCCTGCCAGCTGCTGCAGGGTATCGGTCAGGATGAAGCCTTTTCTGTTTTTGAAATTTACCAGTAGCTGCTGCATTTCCCACCCTAGGCTTATACTCGAGTCAATACGTTTTCCCAGTTTATTTGTGGTAAAATTTGGTGCCTTGGCTTACATTCGGGTCGGCTTATACTCAAGTATATATGGTAACCATTGTCCAAAAGTCCTATGCAGAGGATTGCACGGGACCATTACCAATACAGATTCATTTAATTATTATATAAAATATATATTATATGTAAAAACACTTTTAATGATCTTTTAATAGATACACAACTGGATTAATGGGCAAGTATTTCTGCTGGGAATCACTATTAACTATGCAAATGAAAGCCTAAGGCCCCGTACACACACTGTGAAAATCAAAGTAAAATTTCGTCCGACGATCTGCCAATTTACGAAACATTAGTATGGTGCTTTCGACAGCCAATTCCAATTTTCCGTATGCCAAAGCAGGATGTGCAGACTATAAAATTTTAATCAGACGTGAACATAATGTCAATTTTCGTATCATTAGTACGGTTTTCGTCCAAAAAAAATCGTAAGAGCAAGACTACGCATGCTCAGAAATGAAAGAACACATACAAAACAATTCAACACATTAAGCCACTTCTGAAGTTGAATTCTGTTGTACGAGAATATTCGTATGGTGAGTAACCTCTTCATTTTCGATATGAGACTAGCATGCAACAAAAGACAGACGACCGTTCGTCCGAAAATATGATCGTGTGTACGAGACTTTTTTTTTTACATTTTTGGATAGAGTTTTGAAGAGTTACAATTTCTGTTATATCTTTAGTTCTATTCATATGTCTTTTACTAAGACGTTCTCTCACTTCCTATTCCAGTGATAGACATAAATAAAATGAGGGGTACCATTGTGACTTGGGGGGCATAGACAATAATAATAACATTGTAAGAAGTTCTCACCCTTCCTCACTCTACTAAAAGTGTGATTTTTTTTTCTTGGTCTCTCCCCAATGAAAACATTTTCCATCACTTCCTGCCCAGACAGGAAGTGAGCGGAGATCTACCCAAAAAGGACACAAATGCCAATAAAATAGTTTTCCCTGCTATCCAAAATGAAATATATTACTATATATTAACACACAAACTACTATACAACTACATACGAATGTACCACTGTACTCATTACCCTAGAAGGGACAAATATCTGGGGAACCGCTTATTATAAAGGGGGTTTTCAGAATCTTATAGGTCCCATCCCTAAATAACCTCACATCTTTTTTTGGCGCATCAGATGTAGGAAAGGGGCCCTGATCCCTCAATATTGGGAAAAGGGTGTAAAGCTTGTGGCCTGGTCTGGTCATGATCATATTTGGTGACGATACTCAGGATCCCCAGAATTGGTTCCACTACTGCAGCACCTGGGAAGGGCCGAAAACAGATCAGTGGGTCTGCCAACTGCAAACAAGCAGGATTCACCTTGTTGGGTTTGCCCTTTTCATCCCTAATTATAAGTTTAGGAAACTCTTTACCCTTTGTGTGAATCAAGAGTGGCCATGTGTCCCTCTCAGAGGGAACATAGAGTATGCAGTTCCCATGATGTAATGGCAGCTTTCTCAGCTGTTCTCCTACAGGAGATTTATTGCAGAGGTAATTAGAGACAGATAGTAAGGCCTCATTTACACTGAAGCTGGTAAATAGACGTTTTGAGGCATTTGGGCATTTTTTTCAGCTGCCCCTGAACTTTCCTCTAGGTTATCTTATCACTACATGTACACAGGGTCGTTTAAGGTCGTTTCCAGGTAGTTGAGTTTGAAGGCTTTTTTTGGAACGCAAAAAAAATTGGTTCAGAGGCCAGTTCAGAGGCATTTGAAACACCAAACAGCTTGTGAACGCCGCTAAATGTGCCTAAACGTGGTAACATGCGTCTAGGACCGTTTCGTTAACAGGCGTTTCCATTTGAAAAAAAAATGTTTTTTTCTTTAAAAACGCTCCTAGACGCGAACACAGCAAAATGCTGCATAATGGCCATTTTAGACGCCGGCTTCTAGCTGTCAAAAAAAATCGTTCAGGGGACGTTGAAATAGCGTCCCGTGTAAATGGAGCCTAAAAGGCATCAGGGTGTTGTGTGTATACCTATATTAGCCATCCTCCCACTGCAAAGAGCGTTAACTCATTTTACTTTTAGAAAGCAACATCCTGCTTTTTAATTTGAGTTCTGTAAATCACAGCGCAGCAATAGTGTGACATCGGATTAGTACCTTACAACAGCCAACATCTCTACACAAACATGTCAGCACAAAAACTGTCACTATTTCTGTCTATTTCCGGTGGACTAGGTGTGCTTCCAAAGTGTTATTCTGTCTCATCTTATCTAACCCTTGCATTTAAAGCATTTACTGAGATAACTATATAAGCTGCTAGTATCAACCTCCGCCTGGGTGTCTCTGACCTCAACTCATCCATGCCCTGAATCAGATGTGCAGCCAGTGAGGACAGAATGTACATAGGCTCCATCCACTACAGTGTGTTAAAGGGGCATGCATTAACATGCGTTGTGTTAGGGCAGCCCATTCACTTGGACAGTTTGTCCAAAACACCTGAACAAACCAAAAATTGCACGTGCAGCAAATTTAGCAGCACATTAGCACTGTAAAGGAAGTGTGCTGGGAAGGTGTGTTGGGGTACCATTAAGAATGAATAGCACCACATCACACTGAGGGACAGGGCCCTTAGTCAGGACTCCCAATATACCTACCAGGTCCCAGTCAGCAACTGAAAAAGTATTGGAACCAGTGGGTAAGCATGATAGCCATGCAGCAGGTCAACAATAGGAATCTATTAATGTAGAAGTGTCTAGGAAGTGAGGGGATGCTGGGAGATTGTATTTACCATCTTTTCTAAACTAATAGACATTTGGGCCGGTTCACACTGCCGCGATTTGCGCTCCAACTTGTGTCGCCCCAAGTCGCTTGACATAAGAAATCCCATTGAAGTGAATAGGAGCAGTCTTAATGTACACTACTGAAGTCGCTCCGACTTCAGAAAAGGTTCCTGTACTACTTCAAGGCGACTTCTATCCGACTTGTGCCCATAGAATTCAATGGAAGTTGCCTCCAAGTCGGATCCCCATCTATATTGAAGCGACTTTACAGAAAAAAAGAAAATAATTTATTAAGGTATTCTCCACGAATTACCCAACCCCCTCCATCCCTTCTCTGATTGGGCACAGGCAAAGTCACCTAGCATTGTCAAGTTTGAAGTTGCCTGGCAACGTCACCCCTGAAGTCGGATCACCTATTTGTGAACCGGCCCTTAATATCTCTGGGCTCATAGACCCAGTTGACAACAGAAAGTGCTGGGCACATATTTCTGCTGCACGCAGGTACCAGCACAGCGCTGGATGTACCAGTAGTCTATTGCTTTATTCACAAATAACAATTGTAAATGTTTGTTTAACCACTTCAGCTTAGGAAGATTTACCCCCCTTTATGACCAGGCCATTTTTTGCGATACGGCACTGCATTACTTTGCGCAGTCGTGTGACGCTGTATCCAAATAAAATTGATGTCCTTTTTTTCCCCACAAATAGAGCTTTCTTTTGGTTGTATTTGATCACCTCTGCGGTTTTTATTTTTTATAAACAAATAAAGACCGACAATTTTGAAAATAAAGGACAGCATTGTTTACTTTCTGCTATAAAACATATGCAACAAATGTAAAAAAAAAAATCAAGATTTCTTCATCAGTGTAGGCCAATATGTATTCTGCTACATATTTTTGTTAAAAAAAATACCAATAAGCGTATATAGATTGGTTTGTGCAAAAGTTATAGCGTCTACAAACTATGGGATATTTTTATGAAATTTTTTATTTATTTTTTACTAGTAATGGTGGCGATCAGCGACTGTGATATTGTGGTGGACAAATCAGACACGAAGACCCCTTTCACACCGGGGGCCGCCCGAGCTTCAGCGGTAAAGTGCCACTAGTTTAGCAGCAGTTTACCGATGTTATAGCAGCACTTTGGCACCGCTATTTGGACAGCAGCGGGGCGCTTTTAACCCCCTAAGAAGGGGATAAAAAGGGGTCAAAAGTGCTGGCACACGTTGCTTCTGAAGCAGTGTTCAGCCGCTTCGGAAGCGCTGCTCATTCATTGGCAGGGGCAGTTTAGGAGCGGTGTATACACTGCTCCCACAATGCCACAAAGATGCTGCTTGCAGGACTTTTTTTCCCATCCTGCAAGTGCACCGCCCCAGTGTGAAAGCACTCGAGCTTTCACACTGGGGTGGATGGGTTGAGTTCTTCAGCGCTTTAACAACGCTATTTTTAGCGGTAAATCGCATGAAAAACGCTCTGGTGTGAAAGGGGTCTAACTGACACTTTTGACACTTTTTGGGGACCAGTGACAGTAATACAGTGATCAGTGCTAAAAATATACACTGTCACTGTACTAATGGCACTGGCTGGGATGGGATTAACATCAGGGGTGATCAAAGGGTTAACTGTGTGCCTTCCCTGTGCTTTTTCACTGTGGGGGAGGTGCTTTTACTATGAGAAGACATTGATCCATGTTCCTGCTTTGCTTTACTACCCTACTGACAGAACAGCAATCTGCCTTGTTTACATAGGCAGATTGCCGTTCTGGCTCTGTAACGAATGATCAGTGGGTGCCAGCGGACATTTGTGCCCCACACCCGGAAGAGCAGAGTCACATACTAGGTACGAGATCCTGCACAGGAGAGCCACCTTGCCGCCGTATATATACAGTATATGGTTGGCAAGAGGTTAAATACCACAACAAACTTTCACTTATGTCTGAAAATGCTTACAAATTTTGTGTAGAGGGGGGTAGACAGCTAGAGCATTATGTGTATAAGGCAGTAGTGTGATGCAGGGGGAGGGGGCAGAAAGCCAGAGCATTGTGTATATAAGGCATGTAAAATTCATGTTAGTGGTCCGCGGGATTCAAAATTGTGAGTTTGGGGGTCCGTGAGGTCCGAAAGGTTGGCAACCAATGGTCTAGACTGTCGAGAAGTGATGAATCACAATTTATTGATATTCCACAAAACAGGTAGATCTGCAGATGCGGCCAAATTAAAAATTCCTGACTCAAAAATTCTTGTTTGATTATCAATACGTATAATCCTTCTTTCATATACTCTTGTGGGGTCAATACTGGGGCCTATTTATAGAGAAATGTACAGGTAATATTGGGGTAATTTATGAGGAATGTACAGGGAGTATTTAGGCCCATTTATAGAGGAATGTACAAGGGAATATTGGGGTTCATTTACAGAAGAAGAATGTAAGGGAATATTGGGGTCCATTAATGGAGCAATGTACAGGGGAACAATGGGATCAATTTATGGAGGAAGGTACAGGGAAACATTGGGGTCCATTTATAGAAGAATGTACAGGGAAACATTGGGGTCCATGTATAGAAGAATGTACAGGGAATATTGAGGTCCATGTATAGAAGAATGTACAGGGAATATTGGGGTCCATGTATAGAAGAATGTACAGGGAATATTGGGTTCTATTTACAGAGGAATGTATGGGGGAATATTGGGACCAATTTATAAAGGAATGTACAGGTGAATGTTGGGGTCTATTTATTGAGGAATGTACCGGGGAATATTGGGGTTCATTAATAGAGCAATGTACAGGGGAACATTGGGGTCTATTTATAGAAGAATGTACAGGGAATATTGGGGCACATTTATAGAGGATTGTACAGGGGAACATTGGGGTCCATTTATAGAAGAATGTACAGGGAATATTGGGGTCCATGTATAGAAGAATGTACAGGGAATATTGGGGTCCATTAATAGAGCAATATACAGGGAAACATTGGAACCATTTATGAAGAAATGTACAGGTGAATATTGGGGTCCATTTATAGAAGAATGTACAGGTGAATATTGGGGCCCATTTATGAAGGAATGTACAGGTGAATATTGGGGCCCATTTATGGAGGAAGGTACAGAAAAATATTGGGGCCCATTTACCGGGGAATGTACATGTGAATGTTGGGGCCCATTTACAAAAGGACCGTACAAGTGAATTTTAGGGCCCATGCTTGGAGAAATGTACAGGGGAATATTGTGGACCATTTATGGAGGAATGTAGAGGTGAATATTGGGGCCATTTATGGAGGAATGTACATGTAAATGTTGGAGCCCATTTATGGAGGAATGTACATGTAAATGTTGGAGCCCATTTATGGAGGAATGTACAGGGAATATTGTGGACCATTTATGGAGGAATGTACAGGTGAATATTGGGGCCATTTATGGAGGAATGTACATGTAAATGTTGGAGCCCATTTATGGAGGAATGTACAGGGAATATTGTGGACCATTTATGGAGGAATGTACAGGTGAATATTGGGACCATTTATGGAGGAATGTACATGTAAATGTTGGAGCCCATTTATGGAGGAATGTACAGGGAATATTGTGGACCATTTATGGAGGAATGTACAGGGGAACATTGGAGCCATGTGAATGTACAATATATATGTAAAGAGCTGCGTAAATTGACAGTGCTATATAAGTACCTGAAATAAAATAAAATACATTTATAGAGGAATGTATAGGTGAACATTGGGGCACATATATAGAGGAATGTACAGGTGAATATTGGGCCCATTTATGGAGGCAGGTACAGGGAAACATTGGGGTCCATTTATAAAGGACCGTACAAGTGAATTTTAGGGCCCATATATGGATAAATGTACAGGGGAATATTGTGGACCATTTATGGAGGAATGTACAGGTGAATATTAGGCCATTTTTGGAGGCATGTACCAGTGAATATGGAGGCCCATTTATGAAGGCATGTACAAGGAATATTGTGGACCATTTACAGAGGAATGTACAGGTGAATGTTGGGGCCTATTTATGGAGGAATGTACAAGTGAATATTGGGGCCATTTATGGAGGAATGTGCAGGGAATAGTGTGGTCCGTTTATAGAAGAATATATGAGTAAATAATGAGGTCCATTTATGGAGGAATGTACAGGTGAATGTTGGGGCCCATTTACATAAGAATGTAAAGGGGAATATTGGGGTCCATTTATGGAGAAATGTACAGGGAAATATTGTGGACCATTTATGGAGGAATGCACAGGTGAATATTGGGGCCCATTTATGGATGAATGTACGGGTGAATATTGGGGCCATTTATGGAGGAATGTACAGGCGAATATTTGGGCCATTTATGGAGGAATGTACAGGTGAACATTGGGGCCTATTTATGGAGGAATGTACAGGGAATATTGTTGACCATTTATGGAGGAATGTACAGGGAAACATTGGAGCCATGTGAATGTACAATATATATGTAAAGAGCTGCGTAAATTGGCAGTGCTATATAAGTACCTGAAATAAAATAAAATACATTTATGGAGGAATGTACAGGTGAACATTGGGCTCATTTATGGAGGCAGGTACAGGGAAACATTTGGGTCCATTTATAAAGGACCGTACAAGTGAATTTTAGGGCCCATATATGGAGAAATGTACAGAGGGAATATTGTGGACCATTTAAGGAGGAATGTCCAAGTGAATATTGGGGCCATTTATGGAGGAATGTACGAGTGAATATTGAGGCCCATTTATGGAGGAATGTACAGGGAATATTGTGGACCATTTACAGAGGAATGTACAGGTGAATGTTGGGGCCCATTTATGGAGGAATGTACAAGTGAATATTGGGGCCATTTATGGAGGCATGTACCAGTGAATATGGAGGCCCATTTATGAAGGCATGTACAAGGAATATTGTGGACCATTTACAGAGGAATGTACAGGTGAATGTTGGGGCCTATTTATGGAGGAATGTACAAGTGAATATTGGGGCCATTTATGGAGGAATGTACAGGGAATAGTGTGGTCCGTTTATAGAAGAATATATGAGTAAATAATGAGGTCCATTTATGGAGGAATGTACAGGTGAATGTTGGGGCCCATTTACATAGGAATGTAAAGGGGAATATTGGGGTCCATTTATGGAGAAATGTACAGGAAATATTGTGGACCATTTATGGAGGAATGCACAGGTGAATATTGGGGCCCATTTATGGAAGAATGTACGGGTGAATATTGGGGCCATTTATGGAGGAATGTACAGGTGAATATTCGGGCCATTTATGGAGGAATGTACAGGTGAACGTTGGGGCCTATTTATGGAGGAATGTACAGGGAATATTGTTGACCATTTATGGAGGAATGTACAGGGAAACATTGGAGCCATGTGAATGTACAATATATATGTAAAGAGCTGCGTAAATTGGCAGTGCTATATAAGTACCTGAAATAAAATAAAATACATTTATGGAGGAATGTACAGGTGAACATTGGGCTCATTTATGGAGACAGGTACAGGGAAATATTGGGGTCCATTTATAAAGGACCATACAAGTGGGAATATTGTGGACCATTTATGGAGGAATGTCCAAGTGAATATTGGGGCCATTTATGGAGGAATGTACGAGTGAATATTGAGGCCCATTTATGGAGGAATGTACAGGGAATATTGTGGACCATTTACGGAGGAATGTACAGGTGAATGTTGGGGCCCATTTATGGAAGAATGTACAAGTGAATATTGGGGCCATTTATGGAGGAATGTACAGGGAATAGTGTGGACCATTTACGGAGGAATGTACAGGTGAATGTTGGGGCCCATTTATGGAGGAATGTACAAGTGAATATTGGGGCCATTTATGGAGGAATGTACAGGGAATAGTGTGGTCCGTTTATAGAAGAATGTATGAGTGAATAATGAGGTCCATTTATGGAGGAATGTACAGATGAATGTTGGGGTCCATTTATGGAGGAATGTACAGGTGAATGTTGGGGCCCATGTATGGAGGAATGTACAGGTGAATGTTGGGGCCCATTTATGGAGGAATGTACAGGGAAATATTGGGGCCATTTATATAGGACTGTACAGGTGAATATTGGGGTCCATTTAGGGAGAAATGTACAGGGAAATATTGTGGACCATTTATGGAGGAATGTACAGGTGAATGTTTGGGCCCATTTATGGAAGAATGTATGGGTGAATATTAGGGCCAGTTTAAGGGGGAATGTACAGGTGAATGTTGGGGTCCATTTATGGAAGAATCTATAGGTGAATATTAGGGACAATTTATGGAGGAATGTAAAGATGAATGTTGGGGACAAGTTATGGAGGAATGTACAGGGAAATAGTGGGGCCCATTTATGGAGGAATATATGTACAGAGGAATATTGGGTCCCATTTAAAGAAGAATGTACGAGTGAATATTGGGGCCCATTTATGGAGGAATGTACAGATGAATATTGGGGCCCATTTATGGAGGAACGCCATGGTGTTGTCCACAGCAACCAATCATATACCAGTTGTCACTTTTCTAGCATACGTCATGCAGGCAGAATATCTTAGCAATAAACCATTCTCTTCCATGTATCCAGGTTTTGTCAACATGACCTATTCTCAGCGAGTCAGTGAACGATTTCTTAGTAAAAAAAAAAAATAGCGAAACAAACAACCAGCAATGGACTCAATACCCAAAACTAAATGCACCAGTCTAAGGTTTCATGTACATGGGCATCAAAATGCATGCGTTTAGATTTATTTGGCACTAATGCAATGTTTTGCAATGACTGAACTCACAGCTAGAAAATTAGTGGCTGCATTCACATATACAGGAAATTTCTGCATCCACGAACAGTTTAGCTGCTTTTCTGCAGCTAAACACACGTAAAACGCAAGTACATTTAAATGAAGGAAAAATGGATCTGGGAAGTATATGTTTTGTTATACTTCCCAGATCAACTTCTCATACATTAAAAACAAGAGTCCATGTGAATGAAAGCCACTGGCTGTCAGTACACCCAAAATATGTCTGCATTCGATTGCATGCAGGTGCTGTTTGTTTGACAATTTTCCATGTAGCCCAACAGAAGCAAATTTCAGCCAATTTAGCAGGAATTCACGGGAAGTTCATTGCAAGTAATGCCAGCTTAAGGCTACATTCACACTAGCCTCCCCTTTTAGTTTATTTAAACGCAGGAGAAATAATCTGGGAAGCATAAACAAACGTCATGCTTCCCAGATCAAGTTCTCCTGTGTTTAAGGGTACATGCATTTAGTATCTAATCTGTCCCTGAATGCATTGAATTTTATATTCTCTAAATGCACCTAAACACAGGTAAACAGAATGAATTATAGCATTTACTAACATAACATGTTTTTATATGCGTTCCTATAAAGGCATATAGATGCATGGATGTCATTAACAGTGAGAATGAGGCCTAAGGATACTTATTTTCAAAAAGAGTGACAGCAAGCCCAGAAAGATTAAAAGAAAAAAGTACAGTCACATGGGCTGGCTAAAGGTGGCCATACATACTTCGATGTTAATATCCAATTGATGTGTAATTTGATCAAAACAATTAAACTGGGAAACGATCGAATAGCCATAACTTCTATCCAACCAATTTAAACTTGGCTTCGATTGGCCAGGGAGGAAAACAGTTGATCGTTTTGCATTAGTTGGCAGCACCAAGATGCTTTGGTCATTCATATGATTGTATGTTGATTGTTTAGATTATGAATTTGCATGGTGGAAACAGAGATACAATAGATAACTTACTATTACATCTTCCACCTATCTACTGAAATCCACCTCCCTATGTTTGGCATATCGATTGATTAGCTTGGTGACTATAGATCAATGTTTCTCAACTCCAGTCCTCGAGGCGCCCCAACAGGTCATGTTTTCAGGATTTCCCTCAGATGAGACGGCTGTTGTCATTACTAAAGCCCCATACACACCATCAGATTTTGTAGACTTTTGTCTTCAGATTTACCAAAACCATATAATATGAGGTAAAACCTTAAGAGTTTCAATTAGCATGCAATCAAAATAATGGAAAGCATGAAAACATGACCTGTTGGTGCGCCTTGAAAACTGAAGTTGAGAAACACTGGTCTATAGTCACCAAGCTTATCAATCGATATGCCACACATAGGGAGGTGGGTTTCAGTAGATACTGGAGTTGAGAAACACTGATCTATTGTCGCCAAGCTAATCAATCGATATGCCACACATAGGGAGGTGGGTTTCAGTAGATACTGGAGGACTGGAGTTGAGAAACACTGATCTATAGTCGCCAAGCTTATCAATCGATATGCCACACATAGGGAGGTGGGTTTCAGTAGATACTGAAGTTGAGAAACACTGATCTACCGTCGCCAAGCTAATCAATCGATATGCCACACATAGGGAGGTGGGTTTCAACAGATACTGGAGGACTGGAGTTGAGAAACACTGCTATAAATTGATTATCCCTACCATGAAAGATGGAATGGAAAAGAAAGTCGATTATTTATTGAAGCGTGTATGGCCACCCTATAACAAAACTTTTCTTATTCTTTGACTTGTGTAGAAAGTTCATAACACGTATCTATATATGTATTATTCTGTATTTCACTAACCAAGCTAAAAATAACTGTAACTAAGAAGTGAGACACATTTGCTGACTTTTATTCCATTACTGGCTTATGCAATGACAAGGATATTAATATTGATTAATAACAATTGATTAATATTGAGATTTTATCTACCAACAAAAAGGAAAACGGTTAAATGCTTACAGAGAAAGCAGCGCAGATATTTCTTTCAAACAAACAT
This sequence comes from Glandirana rugosa, assembly GCA_018402905.1. Classification (NCBI taxonomy): domain Eukaryota; kingdom Metazoa; phylum Chordata; class Amphibia; order Anura; family Ranidae; genus Glandirana; species Glandirana rugosa. The sequence continues at coordinate 1,099,153 of BLSH010295455.1, forward strand.
ATCTCTATGGTACAGATATATACTAAAGCATAAGATTTATTATTGGTAGACAGCATCATATACAGACAAATCGATACAACTCATCAAACCGATGTAACAAGTAAAATTGAGAAATGACCAATAGAAGACCTTGCGCGGCAAAAGATAAAACCAGCCAGACGTTTCAAGTTCACATAGTTCATGCATTCTTAATGATCGCCCTGTCTTCCATTTCAGCCTTTTGGTTAAAGAAGCCACCATGTACACCAGCGTAGCAATCCATGGGCCAGAAGTAAAACCAACGTGCGGCGGGGAGGGGGGGGAGCTGCTTTCTAAGTGGCCCAGACCCCCAACAGCCCTCAGAGGGATGCTGAACTCCCCGGCTGCATCTTGTTGCATCCAACCTTCATCAGTCACATGGTGCTGACAAAGCCCCCATCAGCCACTCATTGTTATCCCTAGCCGAGGCGCAGGGGGTTAACTGGGGACCAGGAGACCTCTTAGCGTGCACCTGTAACGCTCGCTAGGGATCCCTGCCCTCCCCCCCTCCTTTTGTAAATAATGTCCTGGGGGGGGGGGGAACCTTGCAGCACAAAGGAGGATGCGTTTAACCCCTCCGCTCCTGGAGGGGGGCTGTGACATCCATGACACAAGCAAGGGTTACCGGCCATGGGGGAAGGAAAACAACGGTGCGATGAATGAGCTCCATGCTTAGACATCATTTGCAGGGGGGGGGGGGAAAATACAAGACAATGATCGCCTTTCTAGCATCCACCACCAGCGATCACCATCCCCCCCTTTCTGCAGGAAGACATAGGGAGTAGTGGGCACACAGGGAGGATAACCCCATCCCTGCTCCAGCCTCTCTCCCTCCTCCATGGCAGGAAAACACACAGAACAAGAGGGGGCATTTCCTGCAGGGGACACCTGTGCCAGGGATCAGAGCATGCATGGATCAGCACCATCATCTTGTAGCATGGAGACAGGACAGGGCTGGCTGAGGAGGAGGGAGGGAGGGGAGCAGCCACAGCAGGGACACACACATACACACACACACACATACACAGATCACCACACTACTACTAGGACAGAAGAAGGAAGGAGAAGAATATAGTCATAGTCACCTTGGCTGTGGAGGATTGTGTTGTTGGTGGTGGTGCTTGTTGTTGTGGGTGATGGGGAGGATGATGAGGAGGAGGTTGGAGAGGTGGTGGTGAAGGAGGAGGAGGATGAGGAGGAGAGGAGTAGTTGTTGTTGATGGGTAACAGTCGCCAGGACTACGGTGGCTATGGCGCTGGATTCACAAGGCAACAGTTGCTATAACTCACAAAAGAGGGAGGCAGCCTAACCTGAGAGGAGGAAGAGGAGGAGCCGTCCTGACACTGACATACACACAGCCTGAGAGGCGAGCAAGCAGCATCCCCGGCTTCCCTGCGGCTGTGCCGCCTCATCCCCCGCACTCACAGACGGCTCGCTCTGCTGCGCGTGCGCACAACACCGACTAGGATACCTCATATCTATCCCCTCCTCAGGACCGAACATTTATTACACGTAAACATCACTTCACCTAGGGCTGCATTCACACTATAGCAATGTTTTTTGTAAAGGCACAATAAATGGCAAGCAGACACTCTTTTTTTTGCAAATAAAAAAAAAAAACCTTGTGATAAAACAAAAAAAAAATGTTTGTGGAAAAGAAAATGCACAAAGGTTAACCACTTCAGGATTTACCCCCTTAAAGCGGTTGTCTACCCATTAAAAAAGAAAAAACCTGCAAGACAATAGCATAGTGAGATAGTATGCACCACATACTAGCTCATTATGAAATACTCGGCCCCCTCTGAAGGAGCGGACATCTTCCCTCAGATCTTGCTTCCGGGTACGCGGCTCCGGCGCTGTGACTGGCCAAAGCCGTGAGATGTCTTTCCGGCAAGGTCCGGCCCTATTGCCGGGCCTTTGCCGGGACATACACGGCGCAACAACTTAAAAGGGGAATATCTCCTATACTGTGCCTTATTATAGGCTTACCTGTTGGTAAAAGTGAAAAAATTGGGTAGACAACCACTTTAAAGAGGAAGTAAACCCTGATGGGGTTTACTTCCTCTATATTCCCCTGCAAAGTACAAACATAATGGGCTACTATGCATCACATAATAGCCCATTATGTGTCACTTACCTGCAAACAAAGCCTGCGATGTCCAGCGATGTCCCCTGTGCAGGCCGCGTCCATCTTCAGCCCCTCTTCCTTCCGGGGGCCGCAAAACTACAGCTCTGTGACTGGCCGGAGTTATGTGACGTCACTCCCACGCATGCGAGTGGGAGCCACCAGTCACGGCACGGTCGCAGTGAAGAAACAGTACGGAGGCCGTTTCTTCACTGCGCATGTGCTGAAATGACGTCAGCACATCTAGTACACTGTATATATCCTGAACCGTGCAGGTTTGGGAGCAGGGATCGGCAAGGTGTCCGCTCCCGGACACCAGTGTCCTCCAGCACTGCTTGAGGTGTCCGCGGCCACCTCCGACTTTGTTTTTTATTTTATCTCTCTTTTTCAGTATGTTGTTAGTGAGACTGTGTGAAGGTGTGGCCGGGGCGAGCGGCACCTCCCACTAGTCGTCCTCCTGAGTCTCCTGGTCCTGCATGGCGGAGTGATCTCAATTTGACTCTGAGGGAGGGGAGGGGCCGTCCTGGCAGAGGAGAGGAGACGTCACCCCACTGTGTGTGGAGGCAGCGTGCTGAGCGCGGGAGTGATTCGCAGCAGCGGGACAAGTACAGGAGGACCGGACCGATGTGGTGATACTGGTGACAGTGAAACTGACTGTCTGTGTGGTCCGGTCAGTGTATTGATTCTTATAATAAGTTCTGTAGCACCTCAGCGGTGGGACAGAGGGAGGGACGACTGGTGGTCTGGCCTGGCTGGGATTCACTGGGATGGGGATCTCTCCAAAATAATTCTGCACTGCAATGATCAATTCATCATCATTAGTACAGGCATTGCTAGAACTGGATGATTTAGAACTCATTCAGGACACCGTGAGCTGCTGGCCTGCTGCATCACTAGTGCAGAGTTGCAGGGAAGCATTTGCTTTGCTTGTCACTGCATTAAACAGACCTGCAGCTCCTGCAACTCTGCACTAGTGATGCAGCAGGCTAGCAGCTCATGGTTTCCTGAATGAGTTCATCACCTGCTATGCTATGTGACCATGGAGCTCTATTCCTCCCACTGACACCAACAATGGGGCACTATTCCTCCCACTGACACCAATGATGGAGCACTATTCCTCCCACTGACACCAATGATGGGGAACTATTCCTCCCACTGACACCAATGATGGGACACTATTCCTCCCACTGACACCAATAATAGGACACCATTCCTCCCACTGACACCAATGATGGGGCACTATTCCTTCCACTGACGGAGATTATGGGGTTTTTTGAAGGTTTTAATTTGAAATGTACCTTGGTGTCCTTCACTAAGGTCTGTCATTTGGAAAATGTCCGCCACAGTCATGGTCCGTGCCTATCCCTGTTTGGGAGATATGCAGGGTACCTACAGGTAAGCCTTATCATAGGCTTACCTGTAGGTTAAAGTGGTTGTCACAGGTTGACAACCACTTTAACACAATCAGAAAATCGTACGGAAAATGCTGCTTTCGAATTGATCATATCGTTAGTACAGAGCTTTCGAGAGCCAATCATGACAGTTCATCCGATGTTTTCCGTCCGGACATGATCGGACATGCAAGAAAAATTTTCTCGCACGGTGCCCGATCGTACAATTTTCGTTTAACCAGTACAGCTGTCATTGGAAAATGCAATACAAATACACTACAACACATCACTTCTGATTTTTTATTCTGTCGTAAGTAAACTTTTCCGATTCGATTTGAGATTAGCATGCGAAAAAAAAAAACGGACGATCATTCGCATGATAAGCTCATTGTGTGTACCAGGCATTAATTACCAGGCCATTATTTTTTTTTTGCGATTTGGCACTGCGGCGCTTTAGCTGACAATTGCTTGGTTGTGCGACGTTGTACCTAAACAAAATTTACACCCTTTTTTTCCCACAAATAGAGCTTTCTTTTGGTGGTATTTGATGACCTCTGCGTTTTTTATTTTTTGCGTTATAAACAAAAAAGAGTGACAATTTAAAAAATTGCTATAAAACATTTCCAAAAAAAAAAAAATATATAAAAAAACAAATTTAGGCTGAGTTCACACTGCTGTGGTCTTAGGGATTGCATATGATTCGCACCACACTGCAGTCATATGCGATCTCTGTGCGATACAAATTCAGCCATAGAGATTGTAAGGCTGAATTTGTATCGCAATCGGATCAACTCGCACAGGGACCCTTTTTTATCGCAGGGTGGGAATCACATCATAACCATGCGATCCGAATCCTGTGCGAGTTTGCGATCTGCAAACTGAAAAGGGGATGTCGTTAACAATGTATTGACATCTCCCTTCAGTTTGCATAGGGCAGTGTGAACTGCCGCCGGGAGGCAGCGAGTGGATTCGCAGGGTTCCCGCATCGCTGCAGTGTGAACTGAGTCTTATTCATCAGTTTAGGCCGATATGTATTCTGCTACATATTTTTGGTAAAAAAAAAATCTGAATAAACATATATTGATTGGGTTGCGCAAAAGTTATCGCGTCTACAAACTATGGGAATAGATTTAGGGCATTTGTATAATTATTATTTTTTTTTATTAGTAGTGGCAGTGATCAGTGATTTTTAGCGGAACTGCGACATTGTGGCGGACAGATTGGACACTTAACTGACATTTTTGTCACTTGTTTGAAAACCAGTGACATTGTTACAGTAATCAGTGCCAAAAATATGCACTGACATTGTACTAATGGCACTGGCAGGGAAGGGATTAACATCAGGGGTTAAATGTGTTCCCTAGGAGGTGTTTATAACTGTATGGGGGAGTATGTGAGTGGGGAAACACACAGATCCATCTTCCTGCATAGCATCTCCCCTGTCAGAATGGAGATCTGAATGCCTTGTTTATACAGGCAGATCCCCATTCTGTCACTGCGGGGAACGATCGCAGGTGGCTGGTGGACATCGAGTCCGTCCCACCCGCTGATTGGCTCCCCCGCTAGCTAGTGGGAGCGCCCACAAATGCAAGTTCCAGCTACGGTGAATTGCGGTAAAAGACCCCCTTGCCGCAGTATAACTGTGGCAGCTGGTCTTAAAGTGGTTAAGGCTGGATTCACACTATGTGCAGCCACGGGCCACAGTAGGGGGTCCGGTGCGTCCCCGCTCACCGCTTCAGGTCCGAATTTTTGGCTGAATTTGGACCTTGAGGCTGGGCTCACACCTATGCGAATTGGATGCAGGTTTCTCTGCATCCAATTTGCATAGCAGGAGATTATGACCAGTGCTCCATCAGATTAGGCGACCCGTCAGATCTGGTAATGGAAGTGACGTTCCATCGTTGTCATCTTGGTACACCCCGCACTCGTCTGCAGTAAGGCTACCGTTAGAAGTCAGCAAGGGGACATCTTTTTACACCCAGTGAAGTCTTGCATTTGACACTTATTTTTCGCAGTAAACTGAGCTTATAAACTGAAATACATGATTTTGAAATCTGTCAGACTGTTTTGATGTTGAATTGTAAAAGCAGTCGTGTTCTATTAGTTTAGCAAACCTGTCAGATCAGCAAGCTAGCCGCTGCTTTTACAATTCAACATCAAAACAGTCTGACAGATTTCCAAATCCTGTACTTCAGTATATAAGCTCAGTTTACTGGTATAAATAAGTGTCAAATGCAAGACTTCGGTGGGTGTAAAAAGATGCTCACTTGCCGACCTCTAACTGTAGCTTTACTGCGGATGAGTGCGGGGTGTACCAAGATGGCGGCGATGGAACGTCACCTCCGTTACCAAATTTGATGGGTCGCCAATTCTGGCGGAACACTGGCTCTCTCTGGGGCTGTTCACACATCTCTGCAGCAGCTCAGGTGTGAACTGCACAGAAGTCCTGTGCATCTTTTGGTCTGTTTCAGGTCTGAATTCAGGCAAAAATTTGGGCTGAAAGTGGACCTGAAATGGTGAATGGGGACACACCAGACCCCTGCTGTGAGCTGATCCATGCTGCAGTGTGAACCCAGCCTTAAACAGAGCCAAAGACGCACAGGACTCTTCTACTGTGTGCTCCGCAGCCACCCCGAAGACGTTTGAACTGGCTCCATTGAGGGTCAGTCACAATCTCCTGTCATGCGAATTGGACGCGTGGAAATCCACATCCAATTCACAATAGTGTGAACCCAGACTACTGCTCAAAAGAGCTACTTTACCACATTTGTCACTCATAGGGCAGCCCATTGAAACAGATGGGCTGCCTATTCACGTTTGGCGATTTTGAAATCGTGGATGGAGTTGCCGTGATTCTGCCCAAGATTCCAAAACGCATGGTGATCAGTGCAATACACGCAACATGCCATTCTAAATGGGCACCCCAAACTCAGTGAGGTTTTGCTGCAATTGTCACACAACAGAATTGAGTATGAGTTGCATTTGCATGTAGGCATGTTGTCTGCAGGAGTTTGGTTTTAGTTAGTGGCTGGCTGAGGCTGGGGGGAACGCCTGCCTTTACAAGCACATGAACTTTAATGGCATCCCAGTCTTAGCCCGTAGGGTTCAATATTGGGTTGGCCCACCCTTTGCAGCTATAATAGCTTCAACTCTTCCGGGAAAGTTGTCCACAAAGTTTAGGAGTGTGTCTATGGGAATGTTTGACCATTCTTCCAGAAGCACATTTGTGAGATCAGGCACTGATGTTGGACGAGAAGGCCTGGCTTGTAGTCATCGTTCTAATGGTGTTCTATCGGGTTGAGGTCAGGACTCTGTGCAGGCTAGTCAAGTTCTTCCACCACAAACTTGCTCATCCATGTCTTTATGGACCTTGCTTTGTGCAATGGTGTGCAGTCATTTTAGTCCAGGAAGGGGCCATCCCCAAACTGTTCCCACAAAGTTGGGAGCATGAGATTGTCCAAAATGTCTTAGTATACTGATGCCTTAAGAGTTCCCATCACTTGAACTAAGGGGCCAAGGACCTTGCTTTGTGCACTGGTCCAAATCATTTGAGAGGGAGAGTGGAGGGTGGATTATGGTGTGGGGTTATTTTTCAGGAGTTCGGCTTGGCCCCTTAGTTCCAGTGAAGGGAACTCTTAAGGCATCAGCATACCTAGAAGGTTAGTTCAGCGATCTCCCCTGCTAAGCTGTTATGTTTGGACAGGGGGACGGCTCCCCTGCCAGAACACTCCTATCAGCGATTTCTGCCATTGGCTGAGAGCACTGATCGGAAGGCAGTCAGACACTGTTTTTTCAGAATGCACGCCCGACAGAAGCAGACCAAACGGCCAGCTTCTGTCGGACAGACCGACATACACATGGGCCGAATGTCGGACATTTTTTTTTTAACTGTCCGTTGTCTTCCGACATTCGGCCCGTGTGTACGGGGCTTAAAGTGATACTAAAGTCTATTTTTTTTTTTCATTAAGAATAACAAACATGTTATACTTACCTGCTCTGTGTAGTGGTTTTGCACAGAGCAGCATAGATCCTCCTCTTCGCAGGTCCCCCTTAGGCTCTCCTGGCCCCTCCCTCCTGTTGAGTGTCCCCCAAAGCAAGCAGTTTGCTATGGGGGCACCCAATCCCCGCCACAGCTCCCTGTGTCCAATCAGACACAGAGCCCTGCCCCGCCCACTTTATCTCCTCATTGGCTCACTGATTTTGATTGACAGCGGCGGGAACTAATGACTCCCGCTCTATGGGATTTATGGGATGCCCATCTTGACAGTAACAAAACCAGGGACAACTTCCTCCCTATTTACAGCTCCAATTGATTCTTCTTAACCACTTATAGACTAGGCCTATTTCTGACAGTTGTTATTTACAAGTTTAAATTAATATTCTTTGCTAGAAAATTACTTAGAACCCCCAAGCATTATATATATTTTTATAGCAGAGACCCTAGAGAATAAAATGCCAGCCATTGCTATATTTTATGTCACACTGATGAACGTGGGGAGGGGGAGAATTGGAACAAGCTCACCCGTCCTTGTCTCACGCTGTAGTCCTAGCCATGGATGTCCTCCGTACGGTTTGGGGGTGACAGCCCTCTGCAGGCGGCCCCTCGTGGAGTGAACACTGCCGGCCTTCTCAGAGATCAAGTCCGAGCGGACTGGAGGAAAGGGGGAGTGGTTGTCCCGCGGTCATGTGACCGCTCAGAGCTGTCCAGAATCTCTTCCTTGAAACACAGGGGTGGTGGGTGCTGGCGGCTGAGGGTCCCCCACAGAGCTTCTTCAGGGGCAGAGGATTATGCCCAAAATACAAACTCTAAAAAATATCATGATATTACAGACTGACATCGTACATAACAGGATTAGGATGTGAGGAACATAGTCATGGAAAGGCTACTCACCACATGCCAAAGAGTAGGACTAGTGCCACATCGACAGGACCACCGCTCAGCAGGGAGAGAAAAAAAAAACACATGATGCAATGACAACTAAAGATAGAAAATTTTGGAGAGACAAAAGAGCCTTTAAGGAAGGGAAAGCATACAGATGGAAATCTAACCAGCATCCTTTTCGTAGGAACCCCATAGGTGCCAACTCCACCATTAGTGATATGGGATCAAGTTCATCTATCAATTTGACTAATTCTGTCTCTTCCTCCAAAGGTCCCCATTCCAAAAAGATACCTAAAGAAAACAACAGAAAAAATCAGAGGAATCTCATTCCTCCAAAAAACGTCTTCCTGATTCGCTAATTCAGCACTCTTCTATGTTTCCACCTGCACCCACGGGTAAAGGTAACACACGTGTCACACCCTGTACCCCCCCCCCCCCCCACCTAGAGAAGGCCCAGTGTCCCACCCATCTACGCCTTCCACTAATGTTTCTGGCACAGTGGGCGCCATGTCCGTATCCACTTCCATCACTACTCCTGTCTCTTCCCTGCCCTCACAAAGTTCTACTGACACAACTTTTTTAGTACCTGGGACTCACATGGTTCCCGATGTGAGTCAAGTACCTCAGGCTCAGATTCTCTCACCAATCTTAACATTATCAATCTATCCCAGTGTATGCTATCAAGGGAGGAAGAGATTTTGTTGTCCAAAGGTCTCAGCTTCTGCCCCCAAGCGGAGGCTGATCCCTTTGAGTTAATTAAAGATTTACATTTATTTGGTAGGAAGCTACTGTTTAAGAGTATGTACTCCAATCCTAACACTAATGCAACATCCCGATTCCCCGACATACGCTCTGAGCAAGCGCTAGATGATCTACTGTCCCTTCTTGAGGAACAGGACTCTATGGAACTTATTAATCCCTCCAATTTGTAGGAGGCGCTACAGGAACATGTCACGTCTCTCCCAAAAAAAGTGCATCTGAACGTTTAGATTCCTAAAAGGAAATCTGACAAATTTCCGAATTTAAGCTTGAATCCTAATCTTTCAGCTTTTATTTCTATCACCACATCTGAGATGTGAACCTGAAGAAGGGGAACCATCCTGAAACATGTTGGGCGTATGCTCATGAAGACAATACATCTCTACGTCATCAATATTATCAAGTTCATTCATTTTGGACTGTAATATCAATGCCACAATATTTTTAATTGTATGTATGTGACATATTTGATGTCCATTCTTTTACATTTTTTGTAATAAATTGTTTATCTTATACTATATATGCTCTGTTTCATGTACTGCCTTAAAAGTCCCGCTATTTGTATTGGGGGAGTACCTCTTGCTTTTTCCCTCCACAGTGTCATGTGACTTGTTAGTGTTACAAGGTCTCAGGTGTGAATGGAGAGCAGGTGTGTTAGATTTGGTGTTATCGCTCTCACTCTCTCATACTGGTCACTGGAAGTTCAACATGGCACCTCATGGCAAATAACTCTCTGAGGATCTGGAAAAAAGGATTATTGCTCTACATAAAGATGGCCTAGGCTATAAGAAGATTGCCAAGACAGTGAAACTGAGCTGCAGCACGATGGCCAAGACCATACTGCGGTTTAACAGGACAGGTTCTACTCAGAACAGACCTTGTCATAATCTACCAAAGAAGTTGAGTGCACATGCTCACCATCATATCCAGAGGTTGTCTTTGGGAATTAGATGTATGAGTGCTGCCAGCATTGCTGCAGAGGTTGAAGGGGTGGGGAGTCAGCCTGTCAGTGCTCAGACCATATGCCGTACACTGCATTAAATTGGTCTGCATGGCTGTCATCCCAGAAGGAAGCCTCTTCTAAAGATGATGCACAAGAAAGGCCGCAAACAGTTTGCTGAAAACAAGCAGACTAAGGACATGGATTACTGGAACCATGTTCTGTGGTTTGATGAGACCAAGATAAACTTATTTGGTTCAGATGGTGTCAAGCGTGTGTGGCAGCAACCAGGTGAGGAGTACAAAGACAAGTGTGTCTTGCCTACAGTCAAGCATGGTGGAGTGAGTGTCATGGTCTGGGGCTGCATGAGTGCTGCCAGCACTGGAGAGCTACAGTTCATTGAGGGAACAATGAATGCCAACATGTAGTGTGACATACTGAAGCAGAGCATGATCCCATCCATTCGGAGACTGGGCTGCAGGGCAGTATTCCAACATGATAACGACCCCAAACACATCTCCAAGACGACCACTGCCTTGCTAAAGAAGCTGAGGGTAAAGGTGATGGACTGGCCAAGCATGTCTCCAGACCTAAACCCTATTGAGAATCTGTGGGGCATCCTCAAACGTAAGGTGGAGGAGTGCAAGGTCTCTAACATCTACCAGCTCCGTGATGTCATCATGGAGGAGTGGAAGAGGACTCCAGTGGCAAACTGTGAAGCGCTGGTGAACTCCATGCCCAAGCGGGTTAAGGCAGTGCTGGAAAATAATGGCGGTCATACAATGTATTGACACTTCGGGCCCAATTTGGACATTTTCATTTAGGGGTGTACTCACTTTTTTTGCCAGCGGTTTAGACATTAACCAGTTAACAACCGCCCTATAGACAAATGACGTCTACAGGGCAGTTGCTTAATTCTGGGAGGACGTCTATTGACATCCTCCCAGAATCGCGCTTCCCGGGCGCCCCCTGGGGCGCGCACACGGGAACATCCGTGACCGTCGGGTCCGGGGGACCCGACTGATCACGGATCGCGGTGAATGGCCGCTGTGAGCGGCCTTTCACCACGTGATCGCGCCGTCAAATGACGGCGTGATCACATGTAAACAAGCCGGCGGAAGCGCCGGCTTCTCTCTCCTCTCCGCACCGATCGGTGCAGTGTGAGAGGAGAGAGGGGGGAGAGAGGAGGTGCTGCAGCGCTGTGGGCGATGTGTAATGCCCACAGCGCTGCCTAGTGACAAAAAACACCCCCCATCATCCACTTACCACCCACCCACCACCCCCCACCCACCATCAGCCACCCACCCAGCCATCATCAGCCACCCACCACCCACCCAGCCATCCACCCCCACCCATCCTCACCCAA
>BLSH010295455.1:1147354-1158112 GCA_018402905.1 Glandirana rugosa
AAGTCGTCGTTTGACGCGAGGGGGTGCTAGGTCACCACCTGACAAGGACTGCAGTCCTTGTCAGGTGGTGTGTTCTGGTGATCTGGTGTTTCCCCCGTCCTCACTGTCCCTGGTCAGAACACGACCCCCCTAGCCTCCTAATCCCCTCATATAGACGTGAGAGGTTCGAGGATCCGTTTTTGCTCGTCGATTGGACACGTCACGTCCGTGTCGGGGTGACGTGTCTCTCTTCTTTTTCGGGCCTCAAGACGAAATTGAGAAGGGGTATGATAGGTTTTTACTTTTTTTTTTTTTCAAAACCTACCGCAAACGTAAATTATTGTCGAAAAAAAAATATTTATATATCCGACCTGTAGACGATCTATATATCATGTTATAAGTCGTTATTCCTATCTCTGTAACCCGCTCTAAATGATTTTGACCTCGTGTGTCTTAGACCACGTCGATACGTACCATCCCTGACGTCAGGAACAGTCCACCACTGGATCGTGGGGGAGCGCAGTTTGCTGCTGAAGCGGAGGATCGGGTGAGTATACTCTTTCTGTTAAAGTGGCTCTAAAGCCCTACGTTTTTCACCAGAAGTGGCTGGTGCTCCATCGGTCCGGGGGGTATCAGAAAGACCTGACCACAGACCGTCTCCCTGTCACTCCAGCCCACCACCCCACACTGACCCCCCCCGTTGCTGGAGCCTGCCACCTCACACCATTGACGACACCCCCACCCCAGTTGCCAGCTTGCCCTCTCGCCCGCCATGACCCCGTCACCTCCGTGCAGGTCACGCTCTGGCAGCGGTTTCCCCCCTCCATCTCCTCCCTGTCCTGGCAGTTGCTTCTCCTCCCTGACAATGGGGTCTTCGGCCTCCCAGCCAATGGGGTCTTAGGACTCCCGGCCAATGGGGTCTCAGGACCCGCTTCCTGATTGGCGGGGAGGAGAAACAGGAAGACATTACGAATATTAATTTGCTAATGTCACGCAACAGGTGGGGCTCAGGCTCTAATCATGTGCTTCTAAAAAAAACAAAAAACATAGAAATCCATGTGTCCGGCACCCTGCATGTAGATGAGCGCATGGATTAGGGGGGCAGCGCCCGTGCACCCCTAATGGATGGGCCGCCACTGTTTTTCACCCTACAGCATTCTATGCAGTAAGGTGAACAGAAGGTCACCCTTCTGTGCTGCAGCTGCCCCCCCCCTTTTTCTTACCTGAGCCCATTTAGATCCAGCAAAGTACACGAGAGCAGCAGCTCCCGCTGTCTTCCTCCTCACTGGTCCCACTGTCTGTGTTAATGGACGCAGCAGAGGGACTTGGGGAAAGCAGCTTTCCGTGGGGGCACCCACCAAAGAGGAGAGGCCTGGAGAGCCAGCTGGGAACCCCATTAGAAAGCATTGCACAGAACAGGTAAGCATAGGCATGTTTGTTATTTTGAAATAATAAAAAAGGGTAGTGGGCGTGGCACTGCTCTTTATATACTGTCAAGGTGTGTTTATAGTGTATCTTTCACACAATCTGTGTTATCAAGTTAATAAATGTGAACCATCAAATAACTTTATACATTAACCCTTGAAAAATTTACAAGAAATCTTCCATATGGATTCATTGATACTATAATAAAGTGACTAGTGCAATGTATATCATTTAAATATCAACATGTGGTAAGTGACATAAAACATCTCCTAAAAAAGTGACATGTGCAAAACCAACAATATTTTGAATTTTATACACTGGCATGATAATAGTCCCGTATCATTCTTATGCTGAGTATATATAATTTCTTCCCAGTGTGTTAATCAGTTCATCATTATGTTCAGTTCATATAGTAAGGGACAGCATTCCCTTTTACGTGAAGGTGCCTTCTATTCGTGCTCAGAGATATTTCATAAAAAAGTGCTGGTGCTGCAACCTGTGGTTATACACTCACTAAAAAGTAATCCCCACTAGGGGCTATCACACCTCCACAGCCACCTGGCTGTATTAGGACATAGATCCTTGCTAGAAACCAATCCACCCCTTCACTCCAATGAATACAGTATATGCAGAAAAAGAGAAACCATATCCCGTAGTGCAATAACGTTTTAAACTTCCTTTATTCTATTAAAATGTATCATATGCACTTACATTGTTTATAATCCAATAAAACGCTCAGAACCAGGAAGTCCAGGGCTCACATGCGCTACACAGACTGGGCAGGAAGTGACGCAATGATGCTAATGCTGCGACTTACGCGTTTCGTCACACTGACGTCATCAGACTTCCTAGTTCTGAGCATTTTATTGGATTATAAACAATGTAAGTGCATATGATACATTTTTATCGAATATAATGACAGAACAGGACGCAAGGTGCAGTCTCCCTAAAGCCTAGTACACATGCTCAGAAAATCGTACAAAAAATACCGCTTTTGAAGCGATCGTACAATAATCTGATTGTTAGTACACAGCTTTTGAGAGCCGGTCACAGCAGTTCATCTGAAATTATCCGAAGGGTCAACCACAAACATTTTTCTTGTACGATACAAGATCATACGATTTTCGTTTAACAGCATAGTTTTGGTCCGAAAATACAATACAATACATTACATCACTTCCGAAGTTGTATTCTGTCGTACAAGAATTTTCCTAAATTGAGTAACCTCTTCATTATCGATATGGAAACTAGCAAAAAGAAAAGGGACGATCATTCGTCCGATATTCTCATTGTGTGTACCAGGCTTTAGGCTTACCACACCCATTACAATCTGATTGTACAATCTCCTTTAGATCTTCGACAACTATGTAGGGTAAAAACCTGCCTGATTGGATACAAATTATTTTGATAGCTTGGGAAGATCTTCATATTTCATTCATATTGGAAAATCTGAAAGCTGAACTCCAGGTATGATTTACTGCATAGTTACATTGGTCCAGCTTAGGTCAATGTAAGTATGCATGTCTTGTAGCTCAGCAATCACTGGGGAAGCCGACAATCACTGTTGTAGTCAATGCTACTACAGTGTTAGCAAAGATTCTCTGGGTACCATGTTGAGCATAGTAACCACAGGGGTCGATTGCTTGGCACTGCAGCAAATTAGAGACTGCCTTGTATTTTTTTTCAATGGCATTTTATGATTGGATGAGGTGGAGATTGTAATGTCGTCACCCAGCCACTCCACTTTGTCCAATCAGTGAACACCTTATATAATTAAAAAAAAAAATACAAGGCATTTTGTGCATGGTGGCAGAGCCAAGCGATCAACCCTCTGTGGTTAGGATGTAGCACCCTCTACATTAGATAGGTGCTAGAGAGAGATTTTTGTTAGGTGAGGCAATGTTAGTCAGACCTGACTGGAAGTCAGGCCTGATTGTTTTGATTCTGGGCTGGGAGTGGCTCAGGATACAGCTGGGTGACTCACAGGTGGTGTCATCAGGACCTCCCACTTCTTTCCAGAAGGTTCTGATGTTCTCTGGAAAGAGAGGTAGAGAGGGGAGGTGTAGCCACCTGGGGTGTTCTGAGGAGTTCTGATCAATCCCCAACTTGGATTGGCAGGGGGTAGGTCTCCTCAAATACCCAGGGTCAGCCCAGTGAGGGAGGAGAGTTTGGGTGGAAGAGATGGAGATGGAATCGTACGGAGGCTGTCTGGGGCTTGAGGGAGCCCCCAGTCTGGGGGAGGGGGGGTGACTTCGGCCTGGGACTCAGGTGCATCCAGCAGGATAGTGAGATCCTGGAACAGAGGCACAAGGAGAGAGCAAGAGAAGGACAACAGGAGAGAGTACTACTAAGAGGGTCTCCAGGAAAGAAACTGTCAGTGAGTGATACATACCCTGGGAAGCTGGAAGAGGCACCCCGGAGTAGATTGGGGTGGGAGAGTCTGAGAAGGACGCAAGAGCCAGTTGGGACTGTGGTGTCACTGTGGCAGTAGAGAAGGCCATTGCAGCCAAGAGGGGCCTGGAAGAGGATGGGCTAGGAGCAGTAGTCCATCATGGCTAGCTAGCACTTCAACTAACTTTTCTACACTATAGGGGCCCACGATCTCTGCCGGCAAAAGGCAGTTCGGAAGTGCTAGATAGGCCATAGAAGTTTGTGCAGGAGAGAGCAAGAGGAAGTAACTGAGAAGCAAGATTACCATTAGATTAGGAAGAAGAGGAGAGTGTATATACTGGTGTGTATATAGAAAGAACCGTTAATCCTTGGGCATCCCATAATTACCCCTTTCCCCATCCAAGTTTAATCCCCTAATAAAACAACAAAATAAAGTACTGTTCTAGTGACTCCGGACTACTTCCAGCAACTCCTACAAGGACATGGCTACAGATGCAAAAAAGAAGCCACTCAGCAAAGCATCTAGAAGATTACTGCTATGATGGTAGTAACGTCAGCTACTACAGTGTTTCCAGCTTCTCACCCAGGTATGCAATGTATATATTTACAGTGGCCCAAGCTGGACTAACGTAACTATGCAATAAAAATCATATCTAGAGCTCTGCTTTAAAGTGATTGTAAAACTTTAATTTTTAAAAAAATAACAAACATGTTATACTTAATGATTCTGCACAGAGAAGCCCCAAGTCCCCTGCTGGCGCTCCTGGTCCCCCCCCCCCATTAAGTGCCCACCATAGCAAGCTGCTTGCTATGCTTGCTATGGGGGCACTCATGCGCGCTCGCTCCTGAGCCGACTCTGTGTATCCATAGACTTACAGAGTGTGGCTCGGCTCCGGCCCCCATTCCCTCCTCACTGGCTGTGATTGACAGCAGCAGGAGTCAATGGCTCCTGCTGCTGTCTCTGAGCCTACAGGGAAGAAGAGAGCCTCTGCTCTTGTGCACAGTGCTGGATTGAGATCGGGCTCAGGTAAGTTGGGGGGTTGGTTGGGGGTGGAGCTACACAGAGAATGCATTAAGGTTAAAAACTTTTAGCCTTTAGAACCACTTTAAGTTCATGTTCAACAGCATAATAATATGTATATTTGAATACAGGGCAAGCTAATGTGGAACTGGTGCTCTACAAAGTTCTACTCCTGCACTTGGAAACTTAAATATAACTTTTTTCAAATTCAGTATTTGAAAAAAAAAAAATGTTTTTAATGAATGTGCTTTAAATGCCCAGTCACAGGGCCTCTAGGAACTAACAAGTCTTCCACATTCATTCTACTGGGCTTTCCTACATTATACTTGTGTATCTTCTTTTTCAGCTCTTAATGTAGGGCTTTCCTACATTATACTTGCCCTATACTCTTCTTTTCAGCTCTTACTCGCTAATCATAAAGCACTTGCACTATGGATGCTCTTTGGCTATTGAAAAGCTGAATAAATGAATAGTAGTTCCCCTGCTTTGCTAGGTAAGTATAAAACAAAGCATGATTGTATTAGTAAGCATTGGTGGGGGAGCAAGAATCCCCTGCACAGGCAGAGGCAGCTCACTTTTGCAAATGAAGTGATACTATACCTACACCTCTATGCTTCATGTCTGGACCTCAGATGACCAATTGATGGGGCAGCGATAACACCATATTACCTTAGTAGTTTACTTCTGTAATTTTTGGAACAGTACTACTTTAAAGCTTAACAGTAGTATGAGGTTTTTGATTTGCATGTTAAATATTAAATACATCTATTAATACTTAGCTAACTAGCTTACATGGCTTATGACAATGGAAATTCAATTGTTCAGGACTCCATGTCCCCACTATAATAAAAACCAATTACATTGGTAATGAATAGACATTTGTCAAGTGGATTTATTCCAAAAGCATATTCATTTGAAACCTTATTGTAAAAATCATTCATTCAGTATAAAAAACACAGAAGACAAGAGCATTGAAGGCACACTTCAGACAAAATGGGAAATAAAGCATTGAGAGGCACACAGGAAGCTCACAGCCAGTGTGGAGAGAAGAAACCCTTACCTGCTACATTCTGTGATTTTCCGTGCAGGTTCAGCCTCTCCTGTAGAGCAGTCCATGAACTTGGGATGCTAAATGCTCTGATAAGGCAGGGAACCCTTTCTTTGGATCTCTTGGGGTGAAAATTGGGTGCTAACTAGCCACATACAGCAGTGCAGCCTGGGCCTCAGAAGTGCTGTCCTGTCCCAAAGAAAGTTTCTATCTCTTGGTCGGATGAGGTTGGGATGGAAAGTTCCTCTCTCAGCCTTTACTTTCCTCTTGTTTTTCAAGATGGACCCTGTACTGATGCTCTGATTTCTACTGCCACCATGATTGTCAAGTCTACTCCATGGTCTAGGGTTCAAGCTCCATCCTGTCCCGACAAGAGGCACTCTACTAAAGCTATGAGTTTTTGGCTGCAGACTACTGTTTCTCAGATTGGCAAGGCTGCCACCTAGGTTTCTATCCTCACTTTTCCTATGTTCTACCAGGGGCTTGAGGTGATTGTAGCAGGGTAAGTGCACTTGCTAGGGGAGCATTTGGGAGCAGACAGAGAGTTGTCCTTTTTCTGTCTGCACTGGCATTTTTGGGGCATGCCCCCTTGAGGGTGATGCGCTCTAGTGGTCTGCCCTGGGGATTTGAATGTTGGTGCGGATGGGAAGGGCATCACGGATGTTTTTTCTACCAGGTGGACATTCACACTTATCTGAAGCCAGCTTCTGGTATAAGAATTCTTGGGGACACTCTTCGAGCTGCAGGCAATTCACAGCTTTGCTGTTGCTATGGCATCAAGAGTCTGTAGACATTTGTTTGCCTATCCCATAGTGGGATTGATTTGACCAACTTTAGGTGAAGTACTTCTTCAACACCTCTAAATTAATGATAGTACACTTGCAAACAGTCATTAGCTAGCATGACAGCTATACCTAGTTCCTTAGAAACCAACGATGTGTGCTGAAGCCTTCTACCAATCGTCTTGCCAATCCTAAAGTTAATTCTAAGGTCCCACTATATGGCTGGGTGGCAACCACCGAAAGTAATTGAGGTACGTATCTCGGCAGCATCTGGACATCGTGGGCACCTTATACAACAGATGTCAGCCAACACAACAGGCAGGACAGCCAATCAGGTTCTATTCTTTCAGCATTACTGATGGGCTTAGTAGTCCTTACTACACTTGTCTTTGGCAGGAAGCCAGTCACTCACTTTCTTGTATGATAGGATTTGCGGAAGCATCCCACCCTGGTGGCTAGCTATTGATCTACCACATGTATGCTGCCATGGACATACCAGGAAAACAGAAAATTGTATCATACATACTGTAATTTTCTTTTCCTGGTGACTATCCATGGCAGCATACTGAACCCACCCAGTTTTTTCCTACCGATGTACTGGGAATGGGCTGTTGTGGGGGTGTTAACTTTTTATAGCTATGCACTGGTCCTGTGGGCAGAAGTAGGTGGGGCTACTACCACATTTATGGTGCCATGGATTAGCACCAGGAAAGGAGCATTACGGTAAGTATTATACAATTTTCAGTTTTTTTACATTTTGGAACGAGTGGAGATGGATTAGAACTCCTGTCAGTTTTTAGTGCTGTCTGTACGCCCGTAAAGGAGATTCGCCCTCTCTATGTGCCTTCTTTACCATTACCATTGAAAGTGAAAGTAAAAGAAAATCCCCAAATTTTTGGTTGTCCCCAAAACAGGAATAGAGGGGAATTTTCAAATGGGGACACTAATTCTGGTGACCTGGGGGTTCCCAAGGAATTCCCTTAATTTGCAGAGATTTCCTCTAAGTTCCTGTTTTGGCTATGTGACAGGAAGTGGAGAGAAATCTCCCCAATGGGACACAGGTGGCAAAAAATAAACTGACAGGGGTTATGACCCTCCTTTACTGTACCGAAAGTGGAAAAAAAAAGAAAGTTTTGCCTACAATTCTACTTTAACCACTTCCTGCCTGCCCACAGTAGTTTTACTGTGGGCGGGGCAGCAGCTATAGGCCGGGAGATGAACCTGTATGTCACCCAACACATGCTCACTAGTGTACCCCCTGGGGCGTGCAGTGCACTGCTCCTGCAACCACGGTGTGCGGCTCCTGGCACCCAGCTGCTTTGAAAGTAAAAAATAAAAAATGTTAATAAAAAATGTAAAACTTTTTTTTTTTAACATACTGTCACCAGTCAGTGTCCATGTCACCACCAGTCAGTAACCATGATCACCACCACACCAGTCATATGATGACACTGTACTGCACTGGTTACAGAATGTAAAAACAATTCTGAAAAAAAAAACAAACAAATTGTGTTTAATTTCTTAATTTTCTAAAACATTGTGACAAAAAATTACAACTTCGAAAAACTTGCCATGCCTCCTACTAAATACTTCAGACTGCCTCTTTCCAAAAAGGGGTCATTCGGGAAGGGGGGGGGGGGTTGTACTGTACTGTACTGGCACTTTAGAGCTTCAAGAAATGAGATAGGCACTCAGTACATCAGGTTTGATCAGTTTTCCTTTGCTATGACTATGGCTGTTGCCGAAATGCGTCAGCTGTTTTGCTTGTCACTTCATGTAGCCAACCATTAGAATCGCGATATGGACGACAGAGTTGCCAGCTCATTCCTTTTACTTGTAAATACCTCAGACTGCCTCTTTACAAAAAGGGGTCATTCGGGGGGTTTTTGTACTGTACTGGCACTTTAGAGCTTCAAGAAGTAAGATAGGCACTCAGTACATCAGGATTGATCAATTTTCAAATATACTGTATAAACCTTAAGGTGATACTAAACGATATCCTTATTTTGCAAAAAATAATCAATTTCCTAATGGCCCTGCAATCTGTTTTAGGGAAGAAAAGACAAGAGAGGGGCGCACCCACCTTGTGCAATACCGTTTTAAAAGGTTTATTCAAAAACAATATGGTTAAAATTATACTCACAAGCAGAGCAGTTTAAAAAACACACAAGAAGAGCAGTGGTCGTAATGCCTCCAAGGCACCTACGGATCTCCATCTTAGCAAGGGGACCGGACGGTGTCCGTGCGGCCAGGCTGACGTGTTTCCAGGGTGAATCCTCTTCCTCAGAGCCTACAGACCATGAGGCATATCCCTCATATATGCACCAATGCATGCTGGGTCATGATTGAACAACCTACCCCCCAGAAAAGGGGGGCGGCTACGTTGCCCAATCAAGCGACAGCACTGCCCACAACTCTAACTGCATACACCCCTATGTATATACATTTCCACAGACCCATAGATATCAACATACACACACACACACATATATATATATATATATATATATATATATATATATATATATACACATAAAAACCTGAGTACACATGTGACCTCCACAAGTGCACTATTACCCAGAGTTCCATATAGTACAGTACGGTACAGCATAGTATAATATAGTCCCATCAGTCTCCGATCTCACATACTATAGAGACCTACTATCATTATTATTATTTTTATTATTTGTCTCTGCCATATTGCATGACTCTTGGTTGATGAATCCGAGCGCAGGAGGTTTAGGTTTTAGGTTTAGGTTTTTCTTTGTTTTCCTGTAATCTGTTTATCATGAAACAGTTTCTTATTGTGTTTTTCTTTTTTTGCCTGCTTGTAACATCCTTCATGAGCTCCCAAACTTCTCCTATTCCCTTTCACTTTTGTTTGTTTGGAACGAGCAGTGCATTTTGCAGTCATGTGCAGTGCACTGCTCAATGTACACTACAAATCCCACCGTCCATGGTGCATGTCGGGAGCAAGCAAGAGAGGGTGGTTATGTACCTACATATAGTGGGACCATGCTGAACGAAAAAGCTAAAAAATGCCACCTGATTTAATGACTTATAGTATACAGTATGTATCTCCGAACCTTACCGAAAGTGTTGTTTACAAAGATTAACTTTTATCATTTTAAAGCTAAGCAATGATTAGCATTGTTGAAGGATCAGAACCCCGTAAGTTTTCTATTTCAGTCTTAGTCCCCATCGGAGACATATTCTTAACTCCCTGTCCCACTGTTTATTGGGGTGAGACAAAACTAAAATCAAATCTTGGCAGGAGTTTGGCTGTACAGCCTAATTGTACCCTCTTAAAGTGGTTGTAAACCTCAGACACGCAACATGAACAAATCATATCCCTCTATAGTGTGTACTTAACCCCTTGCCGACCGCCGATCGGCAATTGACGGCGGCAAGGTGGCTCGTGAGTGCAAATCGCCGTCATATGACGGTGGCCGTGCTCACGAGCCTAGTTCACTGTGTTCGGGGAGGGCCAGGGAGTGGGTGCGGCGGCTTCGATTGCCGCCGGCTACCCGCGATGGCCCCCCCGAGCGGAGGAACGGAGGTCCGTGTAAGTAAACACGGACCTCCGCTCTGTGTGAAGGGGGAAGGGCTGTGATCACAGCCTTCCTGTATACGAAGGCTGTGATCACTTCCCTTCCCCAGCCAGGGCAGTCCCCCTACAGTTAGGACACGCCCAGGGAACATAGTTAACCCTTAGAGCGCCCCCTGCAGGTTAACCCCTTCACTGCCAATGGCATTTACACAGTAATCAGTGCATTTTTATAGCACTGATCGCTGTATAAATGCCAATGATCCCAAAAAAGTGTCAAAATAGTCCGACATGTCCGCTGAAATATCGCAGTACCGCTAAAAATCGCAGATCGCCGCCATTACTAGTAAAAAAAAAAAAAAAAAAAACAACCCAAAAATGAATTCTCATCATCTGTAAACGCGACCACTTTTGCGCAAACCATTCAATAAACGCCGATTGCGATTTTTTTTATCGCAAATATGAGGAAGAATATAAATCGGCCAAAAACGGTGAAAAAAATGTTTTTTTATATTTTTTTTTTGGATTTGTATTCTAGCAAAAAGTAAGAAATTTTGGGGTTTTT
>BLSH010295455.1:1158122-1169838 GCA_018402905.1 Glandirana rugosa
AATAGACGTCGGGGTGAAGAGATGTAGACAATTGTCACGACTTAAAATTTCGAACAGACTCTCAAGTCTTATTTCCCCCGCTTTTCGACTTCAATGTGAGACGTTTCGAGTCACTCCCCTCGAGACTCTCGACTAACCTCCCTTCTCTGTGTGGGATTGTGGGAAAAAAAGGACGCAAATTTTGTTTGGGTACAACGCCGCACGACCGCGCAATTGTCAGTTAAAGCGACGCAGTGCCGAATCGCAAAAAGGGCTCCTGTCCTAAAGCAGGAAATCCTTCCGGGGCTGAAGTGGTTAATT
Source organism: Glandirana rugosa (assembly GCA_018402905.1). Taxonomy (NCBI): domain Eukaryota; kingdom Metazoa; phylum Chordata; class Amphibia; order Anura; family Ranidae; genus Glandirana; species Glandirana rugosa. The sequence goes on from BLSH010295455.1 coordinate 1,158,423, forward strand.
AAGTTCACTAAATGTCACTTTTGTCTGCTGCTTCCTCCTTTGCTATCAGCATGAGTCACTTATGACAAGTTTTCCTGACATCAAGAGAAAAAAGGTGACAGGGGAGGGATCTCCAGCTGATTGACAGTCTCAACACTGTTCCTGTGTGCTGTGTGAAGGAGGGTGTGTCTCTTCCCTCCAATCAGCTCTCAGAGCTCCCCTCACTGAGCTTTGCAGAGTGTAACTTCAGCTTTTCGCCCCCTTTATTCTGAACTCTCAGACAAGCTTTAAAATTCAGCACTGTTAACAGATGTAGAGAAGTGGGGCTGCAGATAAAAAAAGTACAACTTATGCAAGGGGATTTGTTTCATCTCTGTGTATCACCTGAGGCCAGTCACTTTACTGGGTATGTGTAAGGGTTAACAACCAATTTAATGTATTACTGTACTGCAGTTAGGCTGCATATATAGTAATAAATATGCCTTTTTTTTTATTTTTAGCATTTTATCTACAAGCTTTTACCAGTGCTTGGCCACACACTGATACTGTACTGTGGGAGACCAGATATAGTGAATGCAGGGTCCTGGGTTTAGTAACACTTTAATGCTCATTAGGGTTGCACCAATACTGATACTGGTAGTGGTACTCATGCAAATGCTCCGATACCTGAAACCGATACTTTTAGGCTCAATTCTTTTAGCTGTCAGCGGTTTTCCCCCACTGAAATATATATTTTTAAAAACTGGAATTATCGGTTGTTTAGGAGGGGGGCCATCGCTTCCTTAACACCTGATGACTCGTTCAGCTTCAGCTGTCAGTGGGGTTCCCCAGTTGACAGCTGAAGTTTAAACTAAGTTCTGGCAATTGGAGCTGTAAAATAATAAAAAAAAACAGACAGACATTGTTTATCAACAACATTGCTCAGCAGCTGAAACAGATAGATAAAAATTTACATTGTTTCATTTTGTTTATACATCTACATATCAAAAGGATGAACTTCAATCTGCAGATGAAGTCCATTTAAAAGCAATCTGTCAAGTAAAAAAAAATGTTTTTTAATTAAATGTCCCTCTGTTTAACCCCTTATTAACCCTTAATTTACTCTAATCAGCCTTAATTAACTCCTTGTTCTCCTTCTCCATTTAATTATTATTTTCCTGCTGATTTTTTTGTTCACTTCTATTTTATAAACTGTTAATAATTAAAACTTTATTTTTGTTTCCTTTGCTCGCTTGTATTTTTACACCTTTAACATATATTTACACATTTCACATTGAAAAAAGCACACAATTTAAAAAAGAAAATACATTTATTTCTATTGTAAATAACTTTTCAATGCTTTGTACCATTGCTGACAGCTGAAGCGTATACAAAACAGTTGCGGTAGGTATTGGTAATTGGCATCTTTGAGTATACTAAAAAAAAAAATATAGGTACTCATTGTTAAAAAAAATGGTATTGGCGCATCCCTAATGCTCATAATAAACCATGAGGAGAGCAGAGTTGTCCTGTCAGACTTTCCTTACACCATACATGCAAAAGAATTGATCTGAGTAAAAAATAGCATAGCTGTGCCCTGACATATGCATACCTCCCAACTTTTTGAGATGGGAAAGAGGGACACCTATTAGTAAAGGTTTAGCCCTGGGAAAAACTTTTTGAAAGACAAAAAGTGCATTTTTATATACAACTACTGAATATATATCAGACCAAAATGAGGGACAGATGAGAAGGAAAGAGGGACTTTGTTCCAAATTAGGGACAGTACCTCGAAATCAGGGACAGTTGAGAGCTATGAGTATGCAAAGTGGAGAATTGACTAATTAGGTGGCCCGTTTGGATTATAGGTGACCTCTGGCTTGCAAACAGAGCACCACCATGTTTCATGGCTCTAAAAACATTGTACACCTTAGTACTATATCTATTTTTTATCAGACTTGATCATTTTTAATGATGCTGTATTACATTTTTAAAGCACATACAGAATTCAAACAAGTTAAATTGCATTTCCCAGGTGTAAATATATAAACTGATCACAGCATAGAAGCCCAAAAGGCTGCAGAAGCAATCCGAGAAAATAATTAAGGAAAACAAATCTGTCACTGGTGTATGGTTTCTGTTAATTGAACCACTTTCTCATTGGAAGTGAATTTACGTACGTTTACCATATGTATGTCTTAAAGATATGAATGGTTTGCTAAGCAGTTTATATTCCGTTTACATATACACCCTTATTCTAAAAAGCAGTGTAACCTTCACAATGGTTGTCATACTGATTGGAAACACTATATTTTACAATCTTATTATGTTACCTGCAGCTGGGTCTGTCTGACATAATACTGTTTTAACAAGCTATAATTGAAGATCTATCCAAGAAAAAGGTTTTCTAGAATCTGTACTACAAGGTAGTATTTTACTTCAAAATTCTCCTTGCAATAGGTTTTTTTTTAGCTCCATGGACCAGGTGTGTTGGTGAGCTTCCAAACATCTCAGGCATCCCAGGACACATGGATTTAGTTTAACGTGCGGCCCATGTAACGTGACAAAATATAGTGCCTTATACAGTCCCTGAATGGATGTCTCACTTTATGCTTCTATATACATTATATAAAAAGTACACATATTGCAAATCTGGGAAATTTCAGCTGACCATGTGATTAAAAAAATCTATAAAAAAGCAAAGACTACTTTCTGTACAAACTGCTTTGGAGATATAGGCAGCTGAATGTATAACTTATAGTATAAGTAAAGGCAAGTTTTAAGTTTAAAGTTTTGGTTAGAGTTTAGAAGGATTTGCCCATCAGGTTTTATAGTGCTGTCTGTGTCTCTGTTAGGGGGACTAACCCTCTCTATTTATCATGTTTACCATTACCACCAAAACTTAAAGCGGAGTTCCAACCAAAACTCATTTTCTTCCTCCCCCTCCGGTGCCACATTTAGCACCTTTCAGGGGGGAGGGGGGAAACGGGTCCTGCTTTTGACAGGTCCCCTTCCCCACTTCTAGGAGACAGGCCGCAGCCTGTCCCTCGGATGTTCGGCCCCCCTCCTCCTGCCGCTGGGCCAATTAAAATGTGCAGCGTGATTCGCGCATGCGCAGTAGGGAACCACTGCCGGTTTTCCTTAGTGGCAATGGTGGCGGCAGCACCCAAGCGTCGATCCCAAGATCGGCTGGGGTGCCGACATTGTGGGCTCCCTGGACAGGTAAGTGCCCATATATTAAAAGTCACTAGCTACATTATTTGTAGCCACTGACTGTTAATTTTTAGTTCCCAGGCTGGACCCCATTGTTTTAGGATGGTGGGGTGGCATTTAGGGTCATGAGACTGCCGTGATTGACTATCACGGTGGTCACATGATCGCACTAGCGCATGCAAATATGCCTTCACTCAGCGCCAAGGTGAACCTGGCGAGAGGCTGCAGAGCAGTTATAGAGGAGATATCTCACTAGTGATGGTGACCCTGGTGATAACCAGGGACTCTAACTTTGGAGGGATTTCCTCTCAATTCCAGTTTTGGCTATGGGACAGGAAGGGAAACAAAATCTCCCCCATGGGACACAAATGTCAAAGAAAAAAACTGACAGGAGTTTCATAGCCCTACCTTACTACCTTACTCTACCAAAAATGAAGAAAAAAAGTTTTGTCTTTAGTTCTACATTAGTTTTACAAGACTTTGTTCTGTTCCTCCCACTTCCCAAGCCTCCGTGTTGACCCTTTAGTCTGATGGCCAGCTTCCCTGACCAATAGAAAGGCTTAGATGTTGTGGCCAAAGCTGACCCATACAGCCATCTATCTTTCTGGCACTATTGACCCTTTTAACACTTCACTTCTACTGATATTAACCTATCCTTGTGCATTTTGTTCTTGTTTGGGCATGCCCATTATATAGTTTGATTAGTTCAGATTTGTGACAGGATTACTTTAATTCATTCCACCTGGGTTCTGTGACAGAGCGAGACCCTGTCACTGGGAGAATGGAGGAGAAAGTGACACAGATTGCGTATTAAGGGTTAATGTGAAGTTCTGGACTATCGTTTCTGAGCGGAGAAAGCGGTATTTTTTGGTTTCTGTAGTTCTGAATCAGAACTTTTAATCCTGTGTCCAGATTTTACTAGGTGCCTCAGCCTGTCTGAGTACACAGGTGTGCAGGGTCGGTATATACTCAAGCCTGAGGATAGCTCAGAGCTCCCAGCTTGGGAGGCAGAATATCTCACTTAGGAGTCAGAGGAGCCACAGCCAGTAGCCAGGAAGTCTCACCCAGCAGTCACAGGAGCCCCAGCAGCCAGGAGGTCTCATCCAGGGGTCAGGGGAGCCCCAGCCAGCAGCCAGGAGGTCTCACCCAGAGGTCAGAGGTGCCACGGCCAGCAGCCTGGAGGTCTCATTCCAGGAGTCAGGTGGGCTCCTATCTGGGTGTCAGGAGAAACCCTATCCTGAGGCCAGGATTGGGCCATGCAGCAGGACGGTGTGAATAAAGTCTAAGTGAACCAGGAGAACCGACAGAGCTGGACAATACAGTCAGGGGGACTGGTAACAAGAGCTGCCAACAAGGGAACCAGGTGGCTTTGTATTTGCATTTGACTGTTCATATTGTTGTTGAAGAACCCCTACATGGGAAACTGGTATCTATGTGAACAATGTTGGGCTGCCATACCTAAAATACAGTTTGGACTGGCACAACTCTTTGGAAAAGTATAATATCTCCATTACCACAGTTCCTATAAATTACAGTGGGAGAGATTTACTAAAACTGATACAAACAGAATCTGGTGCAGCTGTGCATAGTAACCCATCATCTTCTAGTTTTTAATGCCCAAGCTTAGTTGAACAAGCTGACGTTAGAAGCTGATTAGTTACTATGCACACCTGAACCAGATTCTGTGTGCACTAGTTTTAGTAAATCTCCCCCGGTGTGTTCCTTTCTGTGCCACAAGCTATACAGATTGACTTTCTTTTTTTAAAGCAGACAATATACAGTATAACTCAAGGTGGCCTGGATGCCTCAAAAGCCGTTTGAGTAGGGTAGCCTCACTAACTGAAAGGATGTACAGTAAGTATAGATTCAAAAAGATCTCAGAAAAATGTCACTATTTAAGCAAACTACATTATTAGATTAACAGTACACTATTTTTATAAGCAGCAAGTTCCATGTGGCCAAAATGTGAAAGGGACCATCCCTGTCTATATTTTAAAGTAGAAGTTCACCCTAAAACTAATATCTGTAAATCTACAGACATCCACAATCTAACACTAACCTATCTAGCCCTGTAAAAAAGAAATCAGTATACATACCTTTTTTGAAGCCGCTCCAGTCCGGTCTCCAGCGGCGAAAGCTCTGTGAAGGATACAGCCAACAACAGTTGTGAAATGCCAGGCAAGTGATGTCACCCATAGAGTTACTATCGGGCTTCCGTTGTTGGCTGCCTCCTCTCCACAGCAAAGCCGCCGCTGACAGCTCAGTGTGGGACCGGACCGGAGCGGATTCAGAAAAGGTATGTATAACGATTTCTTCTTTACAGGGCTAGACTGGTTTGTCTTAGATTGTGGAAGCCTGTAGATTTACAGATTTTAGTGTTAGGGTGAACTTCTACTTTAAGATATAGACAGGTATGGTCCGTTTCACATTTGGGCCACATGGAACTTGCTGGTTATATAGGCAATAAAAGCAAAGTCAAAAATAATAGCATGTTCATAGCACGTGTAGGATAAGCAAATGCAAAACAAGGATTATGAATTTTCAAATTATTGTAAACCGCAATGATATTAAAGTGGAGTTCCACCCAAAAATAGAGCTTCCGCTTTAAGTGCAGATGACCCCCTGGCATGTAATTTTTTTGGGGGTGGGGTGGGGTGAATACCTGTTTTTACAGGTATCCATCTCCCATTTCCTCTCCTGGTGCTGCAGAGCCAGGAGGAAGTTCACCTGTCCCCCTTCCCTCCCGGCAATCTTCTGGGACATGTCACAGGTCCCAGTAGATTGCCCGGCCATTCACAGCCCTGCAGCACGGCTCGCACATGCGCAGTTTGCGCCGGGGTTCGAAGCCAAACCCGGGCGCCCACAGTTGCAATGCCGGCGCCGCATGGAGGAGGGGGAGAGGAGCGAGGCAGTAGACGGCCGCATCTCTGGACCAGGGGACAGGTGAGAGTCTGATTATTAAAAGTCAGCAGCTACACTTTTTGTAACTGCTGACTTTTAAAAGGGGGGAACTCCACTTTAAATCTTGAAAACTTTGAATTGAACCTGACCGAGCCTAAAACTCTTTCCAAGTAAACAACAGTTCTGACATGCAGCCATCTTAAGTTGCCTGGAAGTACCTGTGTTAGTCTTTAAATTGATTTGTTTTGTAGATCTCACATTGTACAGGGGGTCTTGACTCCCTAGTTTCTCCCTAGTCACCCAGACACAAAGTAGAGGGGAATCAACAAATGTTGAGTTTTCACCATAGCAAGAGGTGAGGGAAAATCCTCCAGTGGAGGCACATATTGCTGTGACAACTCCTTACGCTAGGAATTCCCTTTGGAGAGATTTGCTCTCATTATTTTTTAGGACAAGAAGTGAAGAGAACCCCCCCCCCCCAGCAGGATACATAGGACGAGAAGTAAAGGGAAATCTTTTCAGCGGGACACAGGCAGCAAAAATAACCTGACAGGGTATTAAACCCTTCCCTATTGTATCTAAAAGTAAAAGAAACATTTTGGCTTTGCATACACTTTAAAGCTGACTTCCACCCACATTTGTCATTCCTCACCATGCAGCACTAATGTGCATTCTTAAAATGAAATGGCATTTATTTTTCTGTTCACTTACTTGATTTATGCCTATATCTAATTTCACTTCCTCCTTTAGGGGCCGCAGCGCCGTACATCATTTTCGGTTTTGCATTGGCTCCTGGGAGATCTTGGTCAGCTTGGCATGGCACTGCTCCCATTTTGCATTGGCGTCTATGGAAAATCTTGGTCAGCTTGGCATGGCACTTCTCCCATTTTATGGCTGTGCCATGCCAAGCTGACCAAGATTGCACCGCACTGCACATGCCTGAGATCAGCAGGTGCATGCTGGATAGCCAGCATGCACGGAATCCAGTAAGAAGGACACTGCTGCTTTAGATGCCCACACTGGAGATGGCCACACTGTGCAGGAACTTTACAAAGTAAGAAAACGATGCTGCACAAATAGAAAACTGGGCATAGTTTACAGCATACCTTTGTTACATTGCACAAGGAATGAGTCTTTTGGGGTATTTTTATCTTAAAAGTCATATTTCGACTGGAACTCCGCTTTAATGTGAGTAGAGACTGAAGCTCACTCCCTCACTCCCTGGGCCTAGGATCCAAGGGGGAATCCCCTGGGATCAGCTTCAAAACAGCCCTTTAATAACTTAGAAAAGGTTTCTTTTTAGAAAGCACATGAACATTATCAACTGGTATATATTCAGAAAATGATCCTTGCAGTTTGTAATTCCCTCCAGGGGTTTGTACACATGGGCAGCTATTGCAAAAATCACCCAAAACTCAACTATAAATGTTATACTTTGGTTTAGCTGTCATCGTAGTTCAGATTTCATCCTAACTTTACTTGCTGCTTGCCGCTTCCAGGTCAGTGGGTTAGAAAGTCAGAGACAGGCAGTTAACAAAGTCAAAAATAGGTCAGCAATCACAACCTCTATATTTTTCTCGGCACTCATTTCCTGTAAAAAAGTTCAGGTTGATAAAAAGGCCGGTGAACCTGAAAGATAGAAAATAGCTTATGTCAGTAATGCCTATGTCCTGTGTTTTACAAGCCTTACAAGTCTTTAGTGTAAAAAAAACTCTTCTTTCTGCTGTCCCTGTTTGATCTCCATTCTTATAACCTGTATATTGTTCCCCTCTTAGACGTATTTCCTATGGAGGAGCCATTATTCCTATTGAGTGTTGACCTCCTGATTGTGGTCCTTTTTTTTTTACTCAAATCTATTTATTTATTTAATTAACAATAATACAAATAAGAAGACAAAACACAAACATAAATACCACAATACACGTTGAGTAGAATATCAATACCTCCATATATCCCTCACCATCTCACATTTCCCATCTTCAAACATATGCATACCTATAATCAGTTTTAAATATAGACACAAAATTATCTTTACTCCCAACAACTACCCTCTCTAATACACACCCCTGGTGAAAAAAAAAATAAGGGGAAGGAAAAGGGGTTGCTCAGGGAGTGACATGGGCATCAGCGGATATGGCTGTGGCCGTACAAGGCTGAGCCAACCACTTAACCCAAATTTTGTCATATTTGTGGAAACATCCCCTGTTCATATATGTATCTTTATACAATGGTATGTTACTGTTAACCAAATGTTTCCAGAATAGAAGGGTAGGGGCTGTAGATTTCTTCCAATGTATAGCAATGGCTTACCTGGCATAAAATAATATGATGTTAGCAAATGTCCATTCTGCCTCGGTGGAAAGAAAACCCCTCATCAAACCCAACAAACACATGGGCATTGAAACCGGCAAAGGGGCAGAGATGATGGAATTTAACAGCGCCACCACCTCAGGCCAGAAGACAGCAAGTCCAGAAGATGTGCGGAAAGTCCCCCGAGGCTACACCACAACGTCAACATTCAGAAGAAGACGTAGGGTTTATCATATGCAGTTGGTGTGGTGTAAGATAAGAGCTATGCACTAATTTAAATTTAATCAGACGGTCTCTCAAAGACACCAAACATCTAAAGGGCAGGTCCCACACATCGTCCCAGTCATGATTGTCTAGCTCTGGTATATCCTGCAACCATCTAACCCTAAGACCCTCCAAGCCCAGGAGAGAGACAGAGATAAGATGAGAATACAGTCTAGAAGTGGGCCTCTCCAAACAGTTCGACCGGAGCACTACTTTCAAAGTGGATTGCAAAATCATTGAATCCACTTGTGGAAACTGCCCATGAAAGGCATGAGAAAGCTGAAAATATTGTATACCTAATAAAAAACAACAAAAAAAAACCTGTAAGGCAAAGGCATAATGAGCTAGTATGCACCGCATACTAGCTCATTATGAAATACTTACCTCAGAACGAAGTTCCGACAGGTCCCCGCAGAGGGAGCTGACATTTTCCCTCATGGGATGCTTCCGGCGATCGCGACTCCGGCGATGTGAGTGGCCGGAGCCGTGAGATGTCACTCCCGCGCATGCGCGCTCGAGCCCGTCTTTCCGGCATGCTCCAGCGATATGTGCGGGGCCTTCGCCAGGACATCACTACACCATGCAGGTTTAGGAGATATTCATTTTACCTACAGGTAAGCCTTATTATAGGTTTACCTGTAGGTAAAAATCACAAATTAGGGTAATACAATCCCTTTAAGAAATAAGAACTAGGTATATCAAACGATGCGGTAAGTTGAGAAAAAATAGATAGCTTCTGTTCTGTAATCACCTGAGAGACTAACCTAACGCCATGCCTAGTCCATGCTACGAGATCTGGTAGTTTATGAAACTGCAGGAGAGTATGATTTAGCCATAAGGGTGCATTAGGAGAGATTGCTGGGATAATGCTCACATCTAAGACCCGCCTCCCAGGCTCGTATGGTGGTAAGCATTGGAGCAGTTAAATGATATGGTGCCCGATGGCCTCTGAATATAAGGAACTTGAGAGCCTCTGTGGATTCTACCACCAACCAGATAGAAGGATTAGAGAGATCTGGACATAGCCTCCATGCTGCTGTAACAAGCTGAGTGGCTAGAAAATACTTATGTAGGTCTGGAAAAGCTAAACCACCCTTATTGCAAGGGCGCATAAGGGTGTTCAGCTTATATCTTGGATTTTTGAACCCCATATAAAGGAAGAAAACAGCTGGTTAAGCTTTACAAAGAACGATCTTGGGATCCATTGTGGGGAATGTCTAAACAAATACAAGAATTTTGGAATGATTTTCATTTTCAAGAGGTTAATGCGACCCAATAAAGATAACGGTAAGGACTTCCATGCCCTCAGTTTCATTCATAAAATCCGAGGCCTGTCAGGAAATCGTTACCCCCAAGTATTTAAAATTGTCTACCTACTGTAGTGATAAATCAGGTGGGGCTGTATCCCTTAGAGTGTAAGCTCTAATCAGTAGGGCCCTCTGATTCCTACTGTATTTAAGTGTATTGTATTTGTACTGTCTACCATCAAGTTGTAAAGCGCTGCATAAACAGTTGGCGCTATATAAATCCTGTATAATAATAATTACGAGCTTCAATGTCTATTGGAAACAGCAAGGATTTTGCCCAGTTTACCTTCAGCCCCGTCACCAATGAAAAAGAATTTAATATCTGTAAGGCGCCTTGCAAAGAGGGTGAAGAATCGTTAACAGTGGCGGCTGGAGAAGTTTCAGGATGGGGGGGCGCCAGGCCCCGCCCTTCCCTTTTCACCGCTCCTACTTCTAATAAGCCACACCCCTTATTGAATCCACCCACTCCGTCCCCTGTATTCCACATATTGTGTCAGGAGTACGCAGCTCAGCTTCACAGGACACAGTATACAGCTCAGCATCACAGGACACAGTATACAGCTCAGCATCACAGGACACAGTATACAGCTCAGCATCACAGGACACAGTACACAATCCCAGCATCACAGGACAGAGTACACAGCTCAGCATCACAGGACACAGTATACAGCTCAGCATCACAGGACACAGCATACAGCTCAGCATCACAGGACACAGTATACAGCTCAGCATCACAGGACACAGTATACAGCCCCAGCATCACAGGTGGAATTTGCAAGAAGGAGGGCCCATAGGGATTTGCCGCAACACAGAATTCCCCCAAATAAACAAAGTATACAAAAAAGTGTCAAAAAAGAATTGGTAATTTATTAGATCAGGGTTAAAACCGTCACATGACGAGTAATGTGGTTGCCATATACAAACATAATAGTATACATATAAGAAAAAAAAAATGAACCAAATGAAAACACAGGTAACAGTGTGGAAGCAAGCAAACCCTCAATTGGAGCAAATGGTCCTGGTGGTGAAGGTGCAACTTCCTCTCCTACATGTTTCGAAGTTATTTTAAGTTATGTAACAAACTTCTTCCTCAGGGAGAAAAGTCACTGTATAGCTTTGGTTCTAAAAACATAATACGAAAAATTGTAAATAGACCACAGTATAATACAAGGATTTCATTTGCTGTAACACATAATGGTTATTTGGCACAAGCAGATATGAACATTGATGACCATAATTAATGCGATCGGTGGGAATCATCGGTTGCTACTTACCTCTTAAATTTAAAGAGAGCATACATCAGCTAAAGTTGAGCTGGGAGCCAAGGGTGTCCCCAAATTTTTGGCTAGAAAAATATCAATGTTTTGTATGACCAACAACCCCCAATGAGTGATGGGGGAGGGGAGTGTGAAAGCAAAGGTAAAGAGTGGCCGACCCTGTTATATCCCTGTCTCTTATACACA
>BLSH010295455.1:1178800-1198333 GCA_018402905.1 Glandirana rugosa
ACACAACGGAGGGGTTAATTTGCTTTAAACGTTCTTCCTCCCGGGTATCCCTAAACGGCGTTGTGTCTTAAGGGGGTTTATTTGTTTCATATGTTTTTTCACAGTTTTTTCTTAACCATTAAATAATCTAGTCCCAATTTTGGCAGTGTACTGCTCATTACACCAACGGTATATGTTTGTATTATCATATGTATATTCTTTTTTTTTTACTTGGTTTACTTTTGTGTCCATTGTCACACCTTCGTTCGTTTGGGAGTTAACCTCGTTTACCAGGACCACCACTTCCACGTTGAAGGAGAGGATGTACAAAGCTTCAATAATTTTTGACACTTTTTTGTATACTTTGTTTATTTGGGGGAATTCTGTGTTGCGGCAAATCCCTATGGGCCCTCCTTCTTGCAAATTTCGTTTAATTGGGGAGGCAACACAGGATTCCCGACTAATATAGTCCATAGAGAATCTTAGGACCCCATTTTTCCTATTTTCAGCATCACAGGTGGGGTAAATTTAAGCCAATATCACAGGTGGGGGTATATAGCAGCCAGCATCACAGGTGGGGTAAATTGCAGCCAATAATACAGGTGGGGGTAAATTGCAGCCAATATCACAGGCGGGGAAAATTGCAGCCCGTATCACAGGTGGGGGCACTTATGCAGCCAATAACACAGGTGGGGGCACTTTTGCAGCCAGTATCACAGGTAGGGGCACTTATGCAGCTAGTATCATAGGTGGGGGCACTTACACAATAACACAAATGGGGGCACTTATGCAGCCAATAACACAGGTGGGGGCACTTATGTAGCCAATAACACAAGTGGGGGCACTTATGCAGCCCGTATCACAGGTGGGGGCACTTATGCAGCCAATAACACAGGTAGGGGCACTTATGCAGCCAATAACACAGGTGGAGGCACTTATGCAGCCAATAACACAGGTGGGGGCACTTTTGCAGCCAGTATCACAGTTGGGGACACTTATGCAGCCAATAACACAGGTGGGGGCACTTATGCAGCCAATAACACAGGTGGGGGCACTTATGCAGCCAATAACACAGGTGGGGGCACTTATGCAGCCAGTATCACAGGTGGGGGCACTTATGCAGCCAATAACACAGGTGGGGGCACTTATGCAGCCAATGACACAAGTGGGGGCACTTATACAGCCAATAACACAGGTGGGGGCACTTATGCCGCCAGTATCACAGGTGGGGGCACTTATGCAGGCAATAACACAGGTGGGGTACATTGCAGACACCTCCCCCCCGAGGTCGGCACAAGTCCCGCACTTACCCCATCCAATAGGCAGGCAGGATTGTTGCAGAGTTCGGCATGTGGAGAAGCAGGCTGTGAGTCTGCAGAGATCGGCATGCGGAGAAGCGGGCTGTCCCTCGTCGTCGATTGGTCACCGGGCGGTCAGGGTCTCTGTGGGAGTGGGAGTCATGTCAGCTGCCACAGTGACCCGCCCCTGGCCACCTCATCCAATCACACTGAGCCGCAGGCTCAGGGCAGCCAATCAAGCTATGTGTGTGTCGTTAAGAAACAAAAGAAGGTCATCTGGTTGCAGGGCTACCCTCTCCTCCAGCCAACCAATTTGTAACCCCTTTATGTTCAATGAAGTGTGTAGAGCCTCTGCCACAGGCTCCATAGCAATAGCGAACAGGGCCGGAGATAGGGGGCAGCCCTGCCGAGTACCCCTATAAAGAGTAAAAGATAGCTGTAGGATGTCTATATAGCACCTGTAGCCACTTGATAAAGACTAATGGAAAGCCCATTCTACATAATACCTCCCAGAGAAAAGGCCACTAAACGGTGTTGAAGACCTTCTCTATATCTAAGAAAGCCACAACTGTGGAACCCATGTTAGGATGTGAGGTGTGAATGTTGTTATATAATCTACGCAGATTTATATTGGTAGATCTACCAGCCATGAATTTTGATCTGGATCTATAATTGTAGACAACAGAGGCTGTAATCGTCGAGTAATATGTTTTGTTAATATCTTGAAATCTGCGTTTAAACAAGCAATGGATCTATAAGAAGAACATAGAGATGGATCCTTTGATGGTTTATATATCAGGCTCATTGAGTCTGGCAATGCCCCTTCTGTCATGCAGTTGGAATATAGCAAGGCCAGAAGGGGAGCAAGGAAGTCTCTGTGAGCCTTTTAGAATTCAATTGGAAGGCGATCTGGTCCCCGTGAATTCCCCATTGGGAGGAACAGATGGCCTTGAGGACCTCTTCTGCTGTTATGGGGAGTATTAGGACCTCCCTCTGTATCTGATAACAAAGCAAGAGCTACTGGATCCAGCCAAGCCGCCAAGTTGGCCGGCTGGAAATCTGGGGCAACTGAGATGTATATAATGTTTGATAGAATGATCGAAAGACCTCTAGGATATTGGACTGTGCAGAGACCATATCTCCCGAAGGAGTTCGTGGCTTGGGAATCAGGGTAATAGAATGCTCGTGCTGGGCCATCATAGCCAGGAAACGACCATTACGGTCACCCTGCTCAAAGAGCCTCTGCTTATTTTTGTATTGATCCATCCTTGTGGCTTCGATCATATGCAGGTGTAGAGCTCTCTTTGCATGAAGCAAAGCGCTAAAGTTGGTCTCAGAAGGATCACTTACATACTGACCTGATCGCTCATCCACCGAAGCCTGTATTATATCCATATTTGCCTTCTGGGCTTTGTTAACAGCTATAACCAGTATATATTGTCCTCTGGTATATGCCTTGAATGCATCCCACGTGTTTGCTGGAGTGGAGGACCCCATATTAAACTCCCAGTATTCCCTAAGTAGGGGTGGAATTTTGTCGACCACATCAGGGTGTGTAATCCAATGTGTCCCCAATCTCCACTGAGATGTATTTCGATAATGGGGAAGAAGTAATGTAAGTGTTAGCGGGGCATGATCAGATAGCCTGCTAGGCAAATATTTGGCATCTACCACATTCGCTAAAACAGCAGGGTTAGCAATGGCCAAATCTATACGCAATGCAGTCTTATATGAAGTAGAAAAACAGGAATAGGGTCTAATTGAAGGATTTTTCCATTGCCAAACCTCCAATAAGCCTGCCGCCTGGGCCCAAGAAGGAAGATCAGTGAAGGAAGATTTCTTAGAGGAAGTTGGTCTATCCAGAGCAGGATCTATAATAGCATTGAAGTCTCCCATAAACAGTAGTTTAGCCGGGCAGTAAGGGGCAATTTTCTCCAACAAACGATATAATAAAGTTCCAGAAAAGGGAGGAGGGATATACACATTAACAACTATATATCTCTGACCCCACAACTGAAATATAACTACAACATATTTACCCTGAATATCCGATTGGATATGCTCCACTACACAGGGCAATGATTTGCTAACTAATATCGAGGGAAAGTAGAATATGTGGCATCAAAGGCCTTCTGGACCCAGGGCTTCTTAAGCATTAATAGTTTGTTGCCTGTGACATTCATTTCTTGGAGTAGTACTATTTGCGGGGAATGAGTTTTCAAGTACCGAAAAAGCAATGCTTGAATTTTGAATTGAGACCATGAACATTCCATGATAGAATGGAAAAAAATGCTTGATCACGTCCCGCCATTGAAAAAAATGAAAAACATAATAATAAAACATGGAGTTATAGTATAAGGAACATGGAGCTATAGTATAAGGAAGGTGGTTTGTCCTTTAGTACCAGGTAAAAAGCTTCTAACACCTGTCATGCCTGGTGCTAGAGGCCAGTGGCAGAGCAAACAGTTTTAGCAGTGGTTGTGGTTGCAAATGAGCCCCTGATCTTGAAGAATGCATAGTTTATTTTTCAAACGCAATCTGTATAATGCATGATAGGGAAGGGGGCTGTAAAATTTGGGGAGGGGGAAGTGGGATTTAGGTGCACAAGGGATTTACAAAGGTTGATGATTTTCAAGAGGTATTGAGATGGGGAAGTCGGGCTGCATGGACAGTTATAGTGGTTGTGGATGTTAAAGGATAAGCGTGATTTTTAAATAATAATAAATGCACATTTATATGCAGGTAAAAAAAATGTGCATTTGCGTTTTTTTTTTTTTTTTTTTGTAGGAGCCTGGAAAACATTGTACCAGCGATCAGGAAATTGCAGGTGGAATTCAGGACTCCTACAGATTGTCAGTGTAAGCTGTTTGCCCGTACATCGTATGTGCAGGCAGTTTCACAAAGACAGGAAGAATCAATGTGCTCAACAGCGCCCTGGTAGTTCATTGAGAACTACAAGCCGACAAATGCAAAGGATGTCGGTACTTGTAGTTGATTCATTCACAGAACTCTGGGAATGAATAATGTGGCCGTGTGGGCAGAGCCCTACATGGCTGACTTGTTTTCAAATAGTGACAGCAGGTATGCAGGGAAGATCCCCCGCCTAGTGTCACAGAGAGGGCTCTGATTGGATCTAGAAATGGGTGGAACATGTAAGGCGAACTTATCCTATAAATATCAGGTACGGGATTGAAGATTAGGGGCTCTTGCTTAAAGTGATTGTAAATGATCACCTTGTAAAACAGCCCACTCAGTTTAAAATATAAATGAAAGGCAAACCATTTGTGTATAGATATAGAAAAACATGATAAATACCTTTTTTCCCCTTTTTTATAAGTGATCACATTCTCTCTGTTCTCAGCTGCATAAGAGCTGGGGGGTGGGAGCAAGCAGCAGTACACTGAGCTTCCCAGTGAATGGCTGTGCTGGAGGTGGTGGGCCAGGACAAGTTTGATCATTGGAGGAGAGCAGGCTGACTTTCCAGCATAGCCAGAGAACTGACCAGACTGTGTACGTGTGATTAGTGTGGACAGTTTTCATATTTAAATGTTTTATTGAAAATAAGAAAAGATGAATGGTAGAAAATGTCACATACAAGGACAAATATATTTCTCAGGTATACATAGCAGTAAGAACACTCGTACATTAATAGTGCTAGGAAGAACGATCTAAAAAAAAAAAACAAAAAAACCATCAACTATAGATAATTTAATACCAGAGAGCCCTATGGTAAACACCCTAAGGTGTAAGAACGGTGAACAGTCATCAATGCAAAAGTTGGTAAGTACAAACTAGGTCCATATTAAACCAAAGTAGCATCAAAACGTACAACATGCTGTGGAGGATGCATTGTAAATAGCCATTTAAGTAGGGTTGTAGGAAGGGAAGGTAGGGGAGGGAGAGGGACTTGGCAGGGCTGGTGCAAGGATTTTTGACACCCTAGGCAAAACCTAATTTTGGAGCTCCCTCCCCCCCTTCACCTCTGACCCCACCCCCTTTTCCCCAAAGATGCAACCCTGCCAGTGCGAGGAGGTTTCAAACCCTCAGTGGCTCCTCCAGACAGGCTCCAGCTGTCACCAAGCCCGGAGCGCTGCTGCCAGCACCCACTATTCTCATCTGAAAGGTGCTATAGTCAGGACAGGCCGGGAGGGAGAGTGGCCTCTACGATGGGGGAGGGGAGGGCGGGATCAGGGGTCACATGACCTGGTATAGGATAGAATCATGTATGGGCAGAGAGCCAGAGCTGGCTGCATTAGGAGTCTAGGACCGTAGAACAGACAACAACAATCACTAAGACTGGTAAGACAGACAGCAGGATCATAGAGGCGCGCAGGGGATGTTTGTTTCTGTTCCGTCGGGAGCTAGGACACAGTCCTCCACTGCCGCTGTGCCTCTGACACTATGTACAGACGCAGCGGATGCCTGTTGAGAGTTAGATACACGCTACAGAGGAGAGTAGAAACACCAGCAGCCGGGCGCCCTAGGCGGTAGTGTGCCCTAGGCGGCTGCCTAGTTTGCCTAGTAGTAGCACCGGCCCTGGACCTTGGATACGAGTTTATAGGGAACCCCCACTAGTTAAATTCCCGAGAGTAAAACCACAATAATGGCGAAGTAACAACATTTTAGTGGCCAGAGAACAAACAGGGAGAGATAAAAAGAAAAAAGGGGAAAAAAAGAAAAGAGATTGAAAAGAAGAGAGCCTACTATGAACTTTTTAAGGGACAGAGAGGTATTGAGTTCAATGGTCCCACATTTTATCAATTTTTTTGGTGTTATCACAAAGCATACAGGTAAGTTTGTCATTAACCATGACCCAATTACGTTTATTTTTAACGTAACCAAGAGGTATCGCTGACTGCTTCCAATATTTGGCAATGGCAATTCTCACTGCCAAGAATATGTACGAAATCCGTTTTACTGACTTTTTGGAGACATTTTCAGGTAATTTCTGGAAAAGGTCAGGTTCAGGAGATCTGTGGATATTCACTCCCGTAACTGAATTTGTTTTTAATAGGAAAGCAGAGGGACTGGCAGGAACACCAGAGATTTCACATAAAGGGAGAAATACAAAGAGAACAGGAGAATTTCTCATACAAGTACATGGTACAAGCAGGCACACATCAAGAAAATTACATTTTGGGTTTAAATCTTACTTTTTCAAGGTAAAGATGTGTCATGGTATGCCACTGCCAGAGGCTGAACTACCTGAGAAGGTCATGTTGTGTGCATGGCAGATGAAGTGAATACTATTTTAAAAAATCGGATTAAAATTGACCATGCAAATTAAAATAAAACAATCAAATGATAACATGTGGTTGTGGGGCAATGTTTTTGGCACTTCCCTATTTGCTTGAGTGTGTCACTGAGAGCTTGCCACCTGCTAATTGCTGCATGTCGGGTAAACACCCTATGTCTGCTGCTTATTGCAGCTTAAGTGAGGTTGGTTGATGGGTGGCAAAACATGGCTCAACCGTGCATTTTTGCCAGCATCCAAAACTTGGGAATGTCAGCGTGCAGCACAATTGTTCATGTTTGGACATAGTGTCTGCCCAATTCGAAAGGTACGAATCCGCCATAACCAGAGGCAAAAAAAAAAAGGGGGGGGGGAGGGAGAATACTCCCAATTAGGTGAACGACACTGCTGACAGCAATAGCGAGTGATTACCACTCAAAGACAAAGATATTAGCATCCAAAACTTGGGGATGTCAGCGTGCAGCTAAAACAGAAACACCCAACTGCGAATATCACCGCATCCCAAAAATGTAGAACATGCATACCAAGTTTGAACAGGACTGTGCAGGTAATAGACGCAGGTGTAGACATGATCATAAAAATATTATTTTATTACAATTATCAATAAAAAGGCCCAGCAAATAGGGTCTTCTGATATAACAAACAATAATGACCGATAACAATCTTAATATATGAATTGAAGATAAAACATTTGTACATATGATAATAGAGACATCAATTGAATACCAAAATTGC
Organism: Glandirana rugosa; assembly: GCA_018402905.1. Classification (NCBI taxonomy): domain Eukaryota; kingdom Metazoa; phylum Chordata; class Amphibia; order Anura; family Ranidae; genus Glandirana; species Glandirana rugosa. The sequence continues at coordinate 1,186,067 of BLSH010295455.1, forward strand.
ATGCATCAATATTAATCCAACGTTTCAACTGGAGTCAGTCTTCTTCAGGGATTTTGGGTGAGAAGCATACAAATTGTAATTCTAGTATTAGAAATAACAATCATTAGATGACATAACAACATTAAGACAATGCATAGAGAAAAAGTGAAACTCATAAACATTACCTTAATTGTCTCAATTAAATATATGTGCAATGGTGAACAGTCCCAACTGCATGTTCAAATGAAGCCTTATAATTTTCTCACATGTCTTACACCATATACTGTATTGTACCAAATAGTCTCTGTATCTCTTCAATTCAGGGTATTTGAAGATACCAAGAGACAAGGAGACACCTGCAATTCCTTTTCTTAATGTGGATATTCTTTTTCTAAAAAATCTTGCATGACCTTTCCAAGCCTGCACAAATAAATCCCTGAGATTATAAGTATGCACAGCAACACTATATTGCAAAATTAACCACTTGCCGATCGTCAACCTCAGGTTGACGGCGACAAAGTGGCTCGATAACGCAAACCGCCGTCATACGACGGCGGCTGCGAGATCGCGCACTGTGAGCGCGCACGCGCCGCCGGAGGCGCTCTCGCACGCTTACTGTGTCCGGGGGGGCCAGGGAGCGGGTGCGGCGGACTCGATCTCCGCCGGCTACCCGCGATGCCCCCCCCGGAGTGAAAGAACGGAGGTCTGTGTAAGTAAACACGGACCTCCGTTCTGTGAAGGGTGAAGGGCTGTGATCACAGCCTTCCTCTACATGGAGGCTGTGATCACTTCCCTTCCCCAGCTAGGGCAGCCCACACAAAGTTAGAACAGGCCCAGGGAACACAGTTAACCCTTAGAGCGCCCCCTGCAGGTTAACCCCTTCACTGCCAATGGCATTTACACAGTAATCAGTGCATTTTTATAGCACTGATCGCTGTATAAATGCCAATGGTCCCAAAAAAGTGTCAAAATGGTCCGACATGTCCGCCCCAATATCACAGTACCGCTAAAAATCGCAGATCGCCGCCATTACTAGTAAAAAATAAATAAATAAATAAAAACCCCAGAAATTAATTCTCATCGTCCGTAAACGCGGCCACTTTTGCGCAAACCAATTCATAAACGCCGATTGCGATTTTTTTTTATCACAAATATGAGGAAGAATATAAATCGGCCAAAACTGATGAAAAAAATGTTTTTTTTTGTATTTTTTTTTTGTATTTGTATTTTAGCAAAAAGTAAGAAATTTGGGTTGTTTTGCAAAATTGTCGCTCTTCTTTTGTTTATAGCGGTGATCAGAAATGACGCAGCAGTGATGAAATACCCCCAAAAGAAAGCTCTATTTGTGGGGGGAAAAAAAGGACGCAAATTTTGTTTGGGTACAACGTCGCACGACCGCGCAATTGTCAGTTAAAGCTACGCAGCGCCGAATCGCAAAAAGGGCTCTGGTCCTAAAGTGTGAAATCCTTTCGGGGCTGAAGTGGTTAAAAAGAAAAGCCCTACCCTTTAAACCATTAAAAAAACAGTCATTGAGCTACAGTCAAGCACATTTCTCTAAGCTGACACATTGTCATCACCCTGCTACAGACACAATGATGCATTTCCTCAGTCACCTGTTCCCCAGTGATCATGCACACTGCAACATTGTAACAAAAGAGGATGCAGCAGGGGGCTGATATGTGTCAACATTTGTGAACATAGCAAAGAATTACACCAGCCCCAGGACTGACAAGTCTGTGTCATCTCAGTCCAAGAAGTAAATGCTTACCACAGATTTTGCCTGAACAAAGATAGTGTCATCCTGATGCGAAAAACAGAAAAGATATTGTCAGGATTACTGCGTGGGAGGTAGTAAATAGCTGTTTGTATTTCTCTTATTCACAACTCTGCATGCATGAACTGAACATAAAAAATACATCCGATGCTCGGTCTAATGTAAAGAATATGTTATCCTCAACAAGACATATTCCTATGTGTCTGTTGTACTATGCACTTTGTAGGAAAAGTTTCATGTTTTCTTTGTATTGCTTCCTTTGTGTGAAATCCCTGGTGTTCCTGCCAGTCCCTTTACTTTGCTATTAAAAAACTGACAACACTAGGCATGAGAGCACATGCATCCCAGGATGGTCAGTTTTCTGGCTGTGCTGGGAGAAAAACCTACTGTCTAATGGCCAAGACTCATGCAGAAATGTCCCCCCTGCACAGCCATTCACTAAGAAGATTAATGTGCCGATACCCCCTGCAGCTGAGAACAGAGATTATGAGATCAAAAAAGAAAAACACAAAAATTGTGATATATATATATATATATATATATATATATATATATATATATATATATATATATATAGTATGTCAAAAAAGTGAATACACCCCTGACATTTTTGTTAATATTTTATGCTATCTTTTCATGTGACAACACTGAAGAAATGACACTTTGCTACAATGTAAAGTAGTGAGCGTACAGCTTGTATAACAGTGTAAATTTGCTGTCCCTTCAAAATATTAGGCCCAAAGTGTCAATATTTTGTGTGACCACCATTATTTTCCAGCACTGCTTTAACCCTTTTGGCATAGGTGTGCGCAGCCTATTGCATTAGGGTGTGCACCCCAAAGCTCAAACATATATGTGTGTATTATTTCATTTTTTTACAATTTTATTTTTTGATTATTTTTTTTTACATTTTTTTTTTAGGAGCCACGTTAGGGAGCTTTGGTGAAATTTCAGAAGTCTAAACGGGGAATCTGCACCACACAGGGTGATTAGGGTGTGCCCCTGCACACCTGGCACACCCTGTGCACACACGTATGCCTTTTGGGAATGGAATTCACCAGAAGTTCACAGGTTGCCACTGGAGTCCTCTTCCACTCCTCCATGATGACATCACGGAGCTGGTGGATGTTAGAGACCTTGCGCTCCTCCACCTTCCGTTTGAGGATGTCCCACAGATGCTCAATAGGGTTTAGGTCTGGAGACATGCTTGGCCAGTCCATCACCTTTAAAACCAGGGGGAGGATATGACCAACTGGCGCTGCCTACACCATCGTTATCATTAGTTTACTCCATTGGCTCACCTGAACATGGATTGGGAGCCTGTTTGTTACAATAATATTGACATACTGTTGTTCTGATCATCAGCATACCAATAAGTTCTGCTTTATTTGATTCAGCATTTTTTACAATTTTCACATTTCTCACATTTTTATAATAATTTTGCTAACTCTTGGTTTTTATCTTATGGTGTAGGCAGCGCCAGTCTGTCATATCCTCCCCCTGGTTTTATATTCACTCACCTATAGGTGTGTTTTTGACAGGGCTGCAGCCTAATTCCATTTATTTCATATTTTCTATTTATATTTTTCATATTTTCTATTTATATTTTTCATTTATATTTCTTTTTTTCACCAGGTTCACATTATATTTTCTATACACAGATTTTCAACTTGTGGTACACACTAATTATTGCACACCACTGTTTTAGGCAGAGCCTTTTATGTCACTCACTTTTTTTTACGTTAGTCCATCACCTTTACCCTCAGCTTCTTTAGCAAGGCAGTGGTCATCTTTTTGGTGTGTTTGGGGTCGTTATGTTGGAATAATGCCCTGCGGCCCAGTCTCCGAAGGGAAGGGATCATGCTCTGCTTCAGTATGTCACAGTACATGTTGGCATTCATGGCTCCCTCAATGAACTGTAGCTCCCCAGTGCCAGCAGCACTCATGCAGCCCCAGACCATGACACTCCCACCACAATGCTTGACTGTAGGCAAGACACATTTGTCTTTGTACTGCTCACCTGGTTGCTGCCACACACACTTGACACCATCTGACCCAAATAAGTTTATCTTGGTCTCATCAGATCACAGGACATGGTTCTAGTAATCCATGTCCTTAGTCTGCTTGTCTTCAGCAAACTGTTTGCGGGCTTTCTTGTGCATCATCTTTAGAAGAGGCTTCCTTCTGGGACGACAGCAATGCAGACCAATTTGATGCAGTGTGCGGCGTATGGTCTAAGCACTGACAGGCTGACCCCCCACCCCTTCAACCTCTGCAGCAATGCTGGCAGCGCTCATACGTCTATTTCCCAAAGACAACCTCTGGATATGACGCTGAGCATGTGCACTCAACTTCTTTGGTTGACCATGGTGAGGCCTGTTCTGAGTGGAACCTGTCCTGTTAAACTGCTGTATGGTCTTGGCCACCGTGCTGCAGCTCAGTTTCAGGGTCTTGGCAATCTTCTTATAGCCTAGGCCATCTTTATGTAGAGCAACAATTCTTTTTTTCAGATACTCAGAGAGTTCTTTGCCATGAGGTGCCATCTTGAACTTCCATTGACCAGTATGAGAGAGTAAGAGCAATAACAAATTTAACACACCTGCTCCCCATTCACACCTGAGACCTTGTAACGCTAACGAGTCACATGACACCAGGGAGGGAAAATAGCTAATTGGGCCCAATTTGGACATTTTCCCTTAGGGGTGTACTCACGTTTGTTGCCAGCGGTTTAGACATTAATGGCTGTGAGTCGAGTTATTTTGAGGGGGCAGCAAATTTACACTGTTATACAAGCTATGCACTCACTACTTTACATTGTAGCAAAGTGTAATTTCTTCAGTGTTGTCACATGAAAAGATAGAATAAAATATTTACAAAAATGTGAGGGGTGTACTCACTTTTGTGAGATACTGTGTGTATATATATATATATATATATATATGTTTGTATACATATATCAGTATATATATATATATATATATATATATATATATATACTGTGTATATATATGTATACAAACATTTTGCCTTTCCTTTCTATTATTTAAAGTGGTTGTCAACCCTTGACAACCACTTTAACCTACAATAAGGCTTACCTGTAGGGACCCTGCATATCTCCTAAACCTGCACGGTTTAGGATACATACAGTGTAAATGCATGTGCCGACATCAAGTGTGCCGTAAATGATGGCTCCCGTGCGCATGTGCGGGAGTGACATCAGCGCGGCTCCGGCCAATCACATCGCTGGACTCAGTTGCATTGTAGAAAGCTGAGCGACTTTTCAAGCAATCCAAACAGCTGCTCACCGTGTGTTCTTAATGGGGAGACCCCCAATCAAGAGTGTGTGTATATGTGTGTGTGTGTGTGGGGGGGGATTTCTTAATTTCTTACGGACGGACGGTACGTGGCTTTTAACACATTTTTAATTAGCTTTTCTCCTGCTGTTCAGAGGGGCTAAGCAGGTGTACAGAGGGGCTAAGCAGGTGTACAGAGGGGCTAAGCAGGTGTACAGAGGGGCTAAGCAGGTGTACAGAGGGGCTAAGCAGGCCATAGACAGCACACCTACTTTGAGTGGGTCTTTTTTATTTTAATAACGAAAAAGCTAGTCCATGCAGAGAAAGTAAATGTAAAATCTATTTTATGTCTGAAAACAGAAACAATGTCCCTGATTTAAATCAAACAATGGCTAGCATACATTATGGATGTATTACTTAGGAACAGAAAACCATGATTTCCAAGCCGATATAAAACTTCATTATTTTTAAAATGCATTATATTAGTGCGCGATTTCCCAAAAGATACAATGCATTAACAATGTACTGTTATATAACAAATACATAAAGCATGGTGTAATATGGACTCCCACGTGCTCCCCTACTGTTTTTAACAGGTTATAATGTGCTCTATACTGATTGTGTTGTAATATAGAACATTATACTATAACAAAATATACAAAAATGTATACTAAACATAGGTGTGCGCAGCCTATTGCATTAGGGTGTGCACCCCAAAGCACATGCCTATGTGTGTATATATATATATATGTAGGGCAATGGGCAGCGTCGGTAGAGCAGTGGATAGTGTCAGAAGGGCAGAGATTGGTGTCAGTAGTTTTTTTAATATTTTGTTCTCATTATTATTATTACTTTTTTACAATTTTATTATTTCTTACAATATTTTTTATTAATGTATTTTTTATTTTTTTATTTTTTTTAGGAGCCCCATTGGGGGACGTTGTTAAAATATCAGGGATCTAAACAAACCCCTGATGTCTCACTTTGAGACAGAGAAAGGGATTGAGGACAGAAATTCCCCCGTCCCTTTCTCTGCAGCCAACCACCAGGGGGAATCTGCCCAGCAGAGGGTGATTAGGGTGTGCCCAGGCACCAGGGGCACACCCTGTGCACATGCCTATGATACTAAATCTAATAAATTACAGATCTAGATCTAACTCAGACAACAATCAGGCTCCATGCACCCTGGGCTTAAATAAAACAACAGTTCCCCTGCCAAAAAAAACAAAACGCTCATATAGTGCATTTTTGTACACAGTTTAGGAGATGTTTAGTGTTATATCTGTTAGAAAGCTCCAATCAGAAACGCAAACCAGAAGGGTTTTTTTCCTGCCTCTAAACGTTGAGCTTAAAATATGCCTGTAAGGCTCCATGCACACTGGACGTTAAAAAAATGTTCTAAAAACGTCAGTAGCTTTGTAGTGAGTTTATCAGCTTTTATCAGTATTTTTTTAGAGTTTTTGCGCATCAGTATTTTTGAGCGGTAGCGTTTTTGAGCGTGACCTCTTTAACATGATTTTAGGGCATTCAGACAATAGCCCATAAACAAAACTGCTCCTAAACGTCAATAAACGTCCATGTGTGCATGGACACATACGATAACATAGAGGGGCGTTTATGGGCTGTTAAAAAAGACACCCAAATGCCCAAAAATGATCGTTTATCAGCTACAGTGTGCATGGAGCTTAAGAGTCCTAATGCACATGGACACATAAAATAACATTGAGCTGCTTCTACAGGCAAAACACAAAACTTCTGTAGAAGCAGCAATTTTTAAGCCAGTGTTCATGGAGCCTGAGATCAAGGTTAAGATCTTTCTACATTCTTCTGTGCAATTCTGTGTGCCCTTTCTATTCAATGGGTTTCCAAGGCCAGACTGCTCCTCTCCAAGACAGACTGCATTGAAAAACACTGTGTTTCAAATGGTGGACTCGGTTGCATTGTAGAAAGCTGAGCGACTTTTCAAGCAATCTAAACAGCTGCTCACCGGGTGTTCTTAATGGGGAGACCCTCCAATCCTCCAATCAAGAGTGTGTGTGTATGTGTGCGTGTGTGTGTGTGTGTGTGTGTGTGTTGGATTTCTTTATAGTCTATAGATTCTCTGAGTCTATTATGTCTGTTCTTTGTTCAAGTACACGTTAGATTTGCGTAATGAAAGACCCAGTATGTATTCTTTTTCTGGGCCAGTGAATCACTAAGTAGTGAATCCACCAGATTTTAAATTTAATACTACACATGCATACACATACTGTATACATTGTGAGGGATTAGCTCTTATGGGGATCACCTTTCCAGGGAAAAAAGACAGTTCAGGCAGCAGGGTCACGAAAATCTGCCTTGCAGCCAGGTTTATTGGATAAAAGGTTGCAAGTAAAAATAAACAAAACAGCAAAATAAATCCTTGCCTTTCCGGCTCTAACTAAACACCAGCATTCCTTACTGAGCGGTGTGGGGCTTGTCCCCAGCACCCACAAAATAAAGTTAGTGCAAACCTTTCTTTTTGTCCAAAGTGCAAAGCTCTGTGTGTCAGCTCTCTCAGGCTGAACGCTCTCAAAGTCCCAGGGTACAGCAAACCTTCCTGGTTTATTTAAACACCCGAGAGTGGACTCCAGTGAAAATCTGGTCCAGAACCCACCCTGCCACGGTGGACAGTAAAGCCCGGGCCGAATTCCACCCTAGTCCACTCCAAATGAACGCATGCGAGACGACACAGAGCGCCCATCTATTAGTTTGCCTCGCATAACATCACATATCCCCCCTCTGCTCAAGCCCCTGTGGTTGAGCAATTGTCCCAACCGTACAGTGGACCTGGGAAAGGGCATCTGCGTTGCTTTGGAGCTTTCCCACCCTATGCTCCACTGTGAACTTGAATGGCTGTAAGGCCAGGAACCACCTTGTCACCCGACTATTTTTTTCTCTGTTGTCACACATCCACTCCAGGGGGGCATGGTCGGTGACCAGCTTAAACTGTCTTCCCAACAGATAGTATCTCAGGGCCTCTAAGGCCCACTTAATAGCCAAGCACTCCACAATGGCATAATTTCTCTCATACTTGTTCAACTTTCTGCTCAGGTAGATGATTGGGTGTTCCTCACTGTCTCTGATCTGGGACAGCACGGCACCCAGTCCCACATCATAGGCATCCGTCTGCACGACAAAGTCCTTTGAGAAATCCGGGGTCACGAGCACCAGTTGCACACAGAGGGCTTGCTTCAACCTCTAAAACGCCTTTTCTACCTCCGGATTCCATTTTACCATGACCGAACCTCTACCCTTCGTCAGGTCTGTTAGGGGGACGGCAATGGTGGCAAAGTCGGGTATGAACCGCCTGTAGTACCCCGTGATCCCCAGGAAGGCACGCACTTGCTTTTTAGTAAGCGGTTGGAGCCATTTTTGGATTGCCTCAAGTTTATTGGTCTGTGGCTTAACTAGAACCCGACCAATAATGCCTATGGCATAGTTCTGTTTTCCGAAGGGAATCCACCACTGCTTGTACCCTGGGCAAATGAGATTCCCAATCGGAGCGATGAATGACAACATCATCCAAATAGCCAGCTGCATAGGGAAGATGTGGCCTTAGCGTTTTGTCCATCATTCTCTGGAATGATGCAGGGGCCCCATGCAAACCAAATGGCATTCGTTTGTATTGAAACGACCCCTCGGGAGTAGAAAAGGCAGTTTTCTCCTTTGCTGACTCTGTTAGACTTTGTTAGGGGGATCTGCCAGTAGCCCTTAGTTAGGTCTAGGGTTGTTATGTACCTGGCACCTCCCAACCTGTCCACAAGTTCGTCGACCCGAGGCATCGGGTATGCATCAAACTTGGACACCTTATTGAGCTTCCTAAAGTCCTTACAGAACCTGATAGTGCCATCGGGCTTTGGGACTAGCACAATCGGACTCGACCAGTCACTATGGGACTCCTCTATCACATCCAACTGTAACATATACTTGATCTCCTTTGCAACTGCCTCGTGCCTAGCCTCAGGTATTCTATAAGGCTTCACATTTATGCGAACACCTGGGTCCGTAATTATGTAATTCTGGATCACTGTGGTCAGTCCGGTTAAAGAGGAGAAAAAGTCTCTATTTTTACTCAGGAACTCTCTAAGGTCATGTTGTTGCACCACTGACAAGGATTCCATTATGGGGACGTCCGGTGTCACTGGTACCCTGTTCTTTTGGGGCGGGGTCATGGCCAATAAAGTCTCTCTGTCCTTCCCTGGTTTTAAGAGATTCACATGATAAATTTGCTCCGGTTTCCTTTTCCTTGGCTGGTAAACTTTGTAGTTTACCTCCCCTACTCTTCCAAAATCTCAAAGGGGCCCTGCCAGTTTGCAAGGAATTTACTTTCAACAGTGGGGACTAGCACCAGCACTCTATCCTCGGGGTTGAAAGTCCGGATCTTGGCACCCCGATTATAAACCCTCCTCTGGGCTTTCTGGCCTCGCTCCATATGTTCCTATACAAGGGGCAGGACAGCTGCGATTCGATCCTGCATCAAGGACATATACACTATGACGCTTCTATATGGGGTGGCCTCTCCTTCCCACGTCTCTTTTGTAACATCTAACAGTCCCCTGTAATATCTACCACACAAGAGTTCAAATGGGGAATAACCCGTAGATGCCTGTGGAACCTCTCCTATGGCAAACATGAGCTATGGTAGCAAAAAATCATAATTTCTCCCATCTTTGTCGACCACCTTTTTCAACATACTTTTGAGGGTTTTTATTAAATCGCTCCCCGAGCCCATCCGTTTGGGGGTGGTAGACAGAGGTACATAGATGGGAGATTTTGTATAACTTGCATAGTTCCTTAGTAACCCTGGACATGAACGGGATGACCTGATCCGTTAAGATCTCTTTTGGGATCCCCAGTCTTAGTGGAGATATTCCGCAAGGGTGTGGCTTCAGGATAGCTTGTCGTGTAGTCCAGTATTACCAAAATGTGCTGCGGCCCCGGGCAGATTTTACTACTGGCCCCACCAGATCCATGCCAACTCTCTCAAAAGGCACTTCAATTATGGGTAGGGGAACAAGCGAACTGCAAAAATGGGGTGACGGTGCAGACATTTGACACTTGAGGCATGATTTACAGTATTCTCTGACATCTGCAAACATTCCGGGCCAGAAGAATCTCTGGGTTATTCTCTCCCTGGTCTTCTCCATACCCAGATGTCCCCCATTATATGACCATAGGCCAAGTCTAGCACCATCCTGCGATAGGGTTTGGGAACCACTAGCTGTTCTACCTCATTTTCACAGTGTTTTACCACCTGATACAGCAAATTGTTTTTAAGAGCCATGTAGGGAAAATACACCACCCAATTAGGATCCACAGGTTCCCCATCCATCATCTTAACATTCTCTCTGACTCTAATGAGGGTGTCACATTCTGTCCACTCTCACTATTAGAGTCAGAGATGTCCTCTTGTTCGTTAACCTCAAGCTGAGAGCTGTCTTCCAGCTCCTCCAGCTCCTCCAGCTCCCCAGCCATTACAGGAAAAGGAAGAGGGTTTCCGTCTTCCTCAGTCTTGCCAACAATCTCCCCCTCCATTTGGCAAAAAGGGTCTGGTGAGAGTTCCCATGCTTACCCAGCAGGGGGAGCTCTATCCTCCAGACTCCGTGTGGAGACATAACCTCCAAAAATTGGGAAAGTCTCTCCCCACTAGGGCTTCATGAAGCAGTGAAGGTACCACCCCCACTGAATGTGTCACCATGCCCCAAGGGATGTCAATCTCAACTACCTAAGTCTGGTAGCCCCAAGTGTCCCCATGGATGCAAATGACCCTGATAGTGCTAGGGTAATAGGGCCTGGATGGTTCAATGAGTCCTCAGCAGTAATGTACCTTTCCACTGGGTCCACCAGTTGGTTTGCCATTTGGGGTCCCCAAGACTGACCCACTTCCTCAAAGCAGCAGGGAGTACAAGCAGATGACAACACACTCCACGATCTGAGGGCCTGGCAAGGTCTCTGGCTGCAACCACTTCCTCGTGAGATGGACCAGGTTGAACATTTGGGAGCGGGGTGGTTTGTCTATGTGATAGGACCACTGGACCCAGGCGCGTGAGTATCTCCACTTTTGATGTCTCATAATCCTGAGCTTTGTCTGATTCCAGGTCAAAATAGGCTTTTTAGGGTTCTCCTGTCAGGAAAGGGGCTAGTAGTCCCGCCCATTGGTCTTTTTGCCAAGCTTCCTGCACTGCGACTCTCTCAAAGGTGGTTAAGTATGCTTCCACATCATCTGCTGGTGTCAGCTTCTGCAGGTAATAGCTGGCGTTTACCAACTTTTGTTCCACTGGTACAGGAGCTGGGAACCCCTTCTTTAATTCCAGCAGGGCCTCTGCAAATTGGCGATTCATTTCCTGTTATGCTGCGATAACCTGGAGATTCGCATCCTGCTGGGCTGCCATGGCCTGGCGACTCTCCTCCTGCTGAGCCTTGCGCTGTTTGGGACTCTTCTCCCACTGGACTACAGCGTCCTGTGCAACCTGGAAGTTGGTTTCCCGCTGAGCCGCAGTGGCTAGTAGCAAGGCCTTAAGTATATCTTCCATCTTTTTAGGAAACACTCCGCCGAGTCATGTGTGAGGGATTAGCTCTTATGGGGATCACCTTTCCTGGAAAAAAAGCAGTTCAGGCAGCAGCTTCATGAAAATCTGGCTTGCAGGCAGGTTTATTGACTAAAAGGTTGCAAGTAAAAATAAACAAAACAGCAAAATAAATCCTTGCCTTTCCTGCTCTAACTAAACACCAGCATTCCTTACTGAGCGGTGTGGGGCTTGTCCCCAGCACCCACAAAATAACGTTAGCACAAACCTTTCTTTTTGTCTAAAGCACAAAGCTCTGTGTGTCAGCTCTCTCAAGCTGAACGCTCTCAAAGTCCCAGGGTAGAGCAAACCTTGTTCTCTTCCTAGTTTATTTAAACACCTGAGAGTAGACTCCAGTGGACCTAAAAATCCGGTCCAGAACCCACCCTGCCACGGTGGCCGGTAAATTCCACCTTAGTCCACTCCAAATGAACGCATACGAGGCGACACATAGCGTCCATCTATTAGTTCACCTCGCATAACTTCACAACATACATACACACAATATAATGTAAAGAGGACAGGCTCAAGTGGCAGTGGATGGCCTTGTACAGGAAGTCCGTAGCAAAAAACAAAATAAGTAAACTCATGTCAGTCCTTGATTAAAAGGATGTCCCCAGTGGGTCCCCCCCCC
>BLSH010295455.1:1199758-1227547 GCA_018402905.1 Glandirana rugosa
TCCTCCAAACTAGTGAATGAACTGCAGAGAGCTGGGACCAAAGTAACAAAGGCTACCATCAGTAACACACTACCCCGCCAGGGACTCAAATCCTTCAGTGCCAGACGTGTCCCCCTGCTTAAGCCAGTACATGTCCTGGCCCGTCTGAAGTTTGCTAGAGAGCATTTGGATGATCCATAAGAGGATTGGGAGAGTGTCATGTGGTGAGATGAAACCAAAATAGAACTTTTTGGCAAAAACTCAACTTTGCGTGTTTGGAGGAGAAAGAATGCTGAGTTGCATCCAAAGAACACCATACCTACCGTGAAGCATGAGGGTGGAAACATCATGCTTTGGGGCCCGTTTTTCTGCAAAGGGACCAGGACGACTGATCCGTGTAAAGGAAAGAATGAATGGGACCATGTATAGTGAGATTTTCAGTAAAAACCTCCTTCCATCAGCAAGGGCATTGAAGATGAAACGTGGCTGGGTCTTTCAGCATGACAATGATCCCAAACACACCGCCCGGGCAACGAAGGAGTGGCTTCGTAAGAAGCATTTCAAGGTCCTGGAGTGACCTAGCCAGTCTCCAGATCTCAACCCCAAAGAAAATCTTTGGAAGGAGTTGAAAATCCATGTTGCCCAGCGACAGCCCCAAAACATCACTGCTCTAGAGGAGACTTGCATGGAGGAATGGACCAAACTACCAGCAACAGTGTGTAAAAACCTTGTGAAGACTTATAGAAAATGTTTGACCTCTATTATTGCCAACAAAGGGTATATAACAAAGTATTGAGATGAACTTTTGTTATTGACCAAATACTTATTTTCCACCATAATTTGCAAATAAATTCTTTAAAAATCAGACAATGTGATTTTCTTGATTTTTTTTTCTCATTCTGTCTCTCATAGTTGAAGTGTACTTATGATGAAAATTACAGGCCTCTCTCATCTTTTTAAGTGGAAGAACTTGCACAATTGGTGGCTGACTAAATACTTTTTTGCCCCACTGTGTGTATATATATACTGTGTGTATATATATATATATACACAGTATTTCACAAAAGTGAGTACACCCCTCACATTTTTGTAAATGTTTTATTCTATCTGTTCATGTGACAACACTGAAGAAATTACACTTTGCTACAATGTAAAGTAGTGAGTGCACAGCTTGTATAACAGTCTAAATTTGCTGTCCCCTCAAAATAACTCAACACACAGCCATTAATGTTTAAACTGCTGGCAACAAAAATGAGTACACCCCTAAGTAAAAATGTCCAAATTGGGCCCAATTAGCCATTATCCCTCCCCGGTGTCATGTGACTTGTTAGTGTTACAAGGTCTCAGGTGTGAATGGGGAGCAGGTGTGTTAAACTTGGTGTTATCGCTCTCACTCTCTCATACTGGTCACTGGAGGTTCAAAATAGCACCTCATGACAAAGAACTCTCTGAGGATCTGAAAAATAGAATTGTTGCTCTACATAAAGATGGCCTAGGCTATAAGAAGATTGCAAAGACCCTGAAACTGAGCTGCAGCACAGTGGCCAAGACCATACAGCGGTTTAACAGGACAGGTTCCACTTAGAACAGGGCTCACCATTGTTGACCAAAGAAGTTGAGTGCACATGCTCAGCATCTTATCCAGAGGTTGTCTTTGGGAAATAGACTTATGAGTGCTGTCAGCATTGCTGCAGAGGTTGAAGGGGTGGGGGGTCAGCCTGTCAGTGCTCAGATCATACGCCACGCACTGCATCAAATTGGTCCGCATGGTTGTCATCCCAGAAGGAAGCCTCTGATGAGACCAAGATAAACTTATTTGGTTCAGATGGTGATCGTGTATGGCGGCAACCAGGTGAGGAGTACAAAGACAGGTGTGCCTTGCCTACAGTCATGCATGGCGGTGGGAGTGTCATGGTCTGGGGCTGCATGAGTGCTGCCGGCACTGGGGAGCTACAGTTCATTCAGGGAACCATGAATGTAAACATGTACTGTGAAATACTGAAGCAGAGCATGATCCGCTCCCTTTGGAGACTGGGCCGCAGAGCAGTATTTAAACATGATAACAACCCAAACACACCTCCAAGACGACCACTGCCTTGCTAAAGATGCTGAGGGTAAAGGCGATGGACTGGCCAAGCATGTCTCCAGACCTAAACCCTATTGAGCATCTGTGGGGCATCCTCAAATGGAAGGTGGAGGAGCGCAAGGTCTCTAACATCCACCAGCTCTGTGATATCGTCATGGAGGAGTGGAAGAGGACTCCAGTGGCAACCTGTGAAGCTCTGGTGAGCTCCATGCCCAAGAAGGTTAAGGCAGTGATGGAAAATAATAGTGGCCACACAAAATATTGTCACTTCGGGCCCAATTTGGACATTTTCACTTAGGGGTGTACTCACTTTTGTTGCCAGCAGTTTAGAAATATGGCTGTGTGTTGAGTTATTTTGAGGGGACAGCACATTTACACTGTTATACAAGCTGTACACTCACTACTTTACATAGTAGAAAAGTGTCATTTCTTCAGTGTTGTCAGATGAAAAGAAAGAATTAAAAATTTACAAAAAAGTGTGGGGCGTACTCACTTTTGTGAGATACTGTATATATATAGTGTGTGTGTTATTTTTTTTTAAAATAAAAACACAAATAAAATTGAGTAAGTATTGATAACATCGTATTATGATCATCAAAACAGTCAAAAAAAGAACAAGAACAATAGTCGTATCAGCCTGAGATGACAATGATTTTTTTAGTTAACAGGCCTACAATTACAAAAAACTAAATTAACAACACACAATAAAACATAAAAAAAAAACAAAACAAAATAAAAAACAAATACAGATTTGCGTAACAATAATAATGGGACCATGATGAGCTTGGTCCATCAGGTGCATGACAATGCCAATGTGTTGTGTTCTGATGTGTTGGTAGTGGTGGAGGTGGAGTTGGAGCTGGAGCTGGATATTCAGAAATGGAAGTGTAATATTACCTCTCATCCCTTTATTCAGTACCTGTAGCCACAGCCACTCTGCCTTTTGAGTTTGCTCTAAGAACATGTTGTGCAATTTATTTGCAGTAAGTATTCCGAATGCATCAGATTTATCAGGTTTTTTTTTGTAATGCTGCAGAAGCCTGTTATAAAAACACTGTAGTAGCATCCTCCAGATTTTTTCTTTTTCTAGGTATAACCACGGGCATTCTTGGTGGGGGGCATCATTGTTTCATTTTCCTAGGAATGATAATGAAAAAGGTCATAAGTAAACAACTTTCGATGATAAAAAACATTTTTAGGTTGCCTTGAATAACAAGACTGTCAGATGATAGGTATACATTTGAAAAAATAGTGCATAAAATAATGAAGGTAAAATGGGCAAAGAAAATTTTGAAAGAAATGTGATTACAACCACAAACATTTCCCAGCAAGCCTAAAACAATTATAAATTTAATGGACAGTTTAATTTAAAAAAATATCGGTGTGACTGATAGCTCCTGGTTCACTGATGGCTCTTTTGTGTGTGCTAGCTCATCCTGGTCTTCTCCGAACAGTTCTGGTGACAAGGCCTCTGTTGATGTAAATGGTAGGGTCAATAATGAAGGCCTGGAGTCACATTGATCCATTAAGCTTTCAAAATACCAAAGTCTTGGCACATAAATGTCATCTGCCACAGCTCCAGTATATTCAGTCCCATCTTTTGTTCAACTCCTTCCAGAAAACTGTCCGCAGCTTAGCAATTTTATTGCACACCTACTGTAACTTAGGTCAGCTTGTGGACTGATAGTTTTGCACATCTCCAGAAGCTTGCGTAAAGCCTAAATTTTCTTAATCTTGTCAGAGTACTCCTTGAGCTTTATCCTCCATAAACATGGCATCTGCCTATATTGATGTATAAATTGTGGCAAGAAGGACGGCTATGTAAATTTGTCTACCATGGCTGCAAAATACAAAACAAATGGAAACCATCATTATTACATAGGCCACAAAGAATATTGTGACCTAGAGAACCAATGTCAAAGTTTAAATTCATTCAGGCAGTGAAGATTTTGTGGTTTGGAACTCTTGTGATTCGAAAAATCTGGTGTGCTTGCGGTAACGAGCATTCGTGATAACACACTGACTGATCGTGCGTCCTGTCTGGGGCTCTGCCTCTGTCTGACTTGTGATTCTGTAGTGTGTGCGTGGCAGCCAGCCGCTGTCTCTGACGCTGAGACACAGCGGGCTTGAAAAGCAAGATGGAGGCGAAGGAAAATACTAAGGCAGGCAGAAAAGTATCCAGCAAGAAATCAGGGAAAGTCAAGGCCACATCCATGAGCAGGGATGAGATGGGGAAGCTGGTATACCTGCTTGAAAAATATGACTATGATAGAAGGCTGAACAACTGTGTAAAACCCAATGCAACAAAATACCAGTTTTTGCAGAAAGTATTTCTAGTTCTGCAAAATCTGTTGTGGAAAGATCCAAAGACCAAGTGAGAAAGAGATGGTCTGATCTAAAACATAGGGAACATGAGCAGCTTGGCCACATTCATCACATCATCAAGAAACGTAATTTTTGTCTTAAAAATCATTAGTAATATAATCATTTTTTTTTGTAGAACTGTGCTTTAATGTGATATCTGTTTTTATACATATATTTTTCATCTGAAATTTTTTTCAGGGAAACTAAAGAAGCAGCTTGCCAAAAGAGGATCAAAACGTAACAAATGATTTACAGACAACAGCAGCAAAGAGTGAGGAGTGGGCAAACAACAAAAGTGGACTTGGGCATCTTTTTCAGCAGTACAGATAGGTGCACTTTTTTTTTATCCAATCCATACTGCAAATATATGTGCATAGCATATAGGTATACAGTTGTGCTCATAAGTTTAAATACCCTGGCAGAATTTATGATTTCTTGGCCATTTTTCAGAGAATATGAATGAGAACACAAAAACTTTCCAGTGCTGCACCTACGTTTCTGGATTCATGGGGAAAGCAAAATAATTGTCAAAGGATCTGCGTGAAAAGGTAGTTGAACTGTATAAAACAGGAAAGGGATATAAAAAGATATCCAAGGAATTGAGAATGCCAATCAGCAGTGTTCAAACTCTAATGAAGAAGTGGAAAATGAGGGGTTCTGTTGAAACCAAACCACGGTCAGGTAGACCAACTGAAATTTCAGCCTCAACTGCCAGGAAAATTGTTCAAGATGCAAAGAAAAACCCACAAATAACTTCAGGATTCTCTAAAAACATGGTGTGACTGTTTCAAGATGCACAATAAGGAGGCATTTGAAGAAAGATGGGCTGCATGGTCGAGTCGCCAGAAGAAAGCCATTACTAAGCAAATGCCACTACCATAAGTATCCCGCTTGAAATATGCCAAACAATACAGAGACAAGCCTCAAACCTTCTGGCACAAAGTCATTTGGAATGATGAGACCAAAAATGAGCTTTTTGGCCACCACCATAAACCCTACATTTGGATAGCAGTCAACAAGGCCTGTGAAACACGGAAGGTGGATCGCTGATGTTTTGGGGATGTGTAAGCTACAAAGGCACATGAAATTTGGTCAAAATTGATGGCAAGATGAATGCAGTATGTTATTAAAAAAATACTGGAGGAACATTTGCATTCATCAGCCAGGAAGCTGTGCATGGGACGTACTTGGACATTCCAACATGACAATGATTAAAAAGACAGGGCCAAGTTGACCTGTCATTGGCTACAGGAAAATAAAGTGAAGGTTCTGGAGAGGACATCTCAGTCTCGTGACCTCAATATCATTGAGCCACTCTGGGGAGATCTCAAATATGCAGTTCATGCAAGACAGCCCAAGAATTTCCAGGAACTGGAGGCTTTTTGCCAAGAGGAATGGGCAGCTTTACCATCTGAGAAGGTAAAGAGCCTCATTCACAAATACCACAAAAGACTTCACACTGTCATTGATATTAAAAGGGGCAATGCACAGTATTAAGAACTGGGATATGTCAACTTTTGATCAGCGTCATTTGGGTAGTATCTGTTGTCCTCAGGATTTAAAAAGAGTAAACACAGTTGATTGATAATAACTGGCTTCAGCCAAACACTAACCATGAGTGAAAGAAATGTATTTGTGTTCTCCTTCTCTGAAAAATGGCCAAGAAATCATAAATTCTGGCAGGGTATGTAAACTTATGAGCACAACTGTATATGTAAATATAACTAATATTAAATTGGAACCTTATGAGGAAGTCTAGCACGTAATTTCCACTCAGTGGAACGCAGGTGGAGCGCTATTGGCGTCCCCTGCTTCCTGTTTTTTACCTTAGTGATTGTTTGGATATTTTAACTACTTTTAATATACATTGGAAGACGTACTTTACTATTTGAGTCCCCCACTTGTTTTTCACATCATACACTATACAAATGAGGCACGGTGGTCGACTTAACTCCACTAACAGGTGATGCTAGCCGCTGGAAGATATTGTGACAAGCGCTATTGATCTCTGTTATGGGGATCAATTTTTTCAGGTGAGTGTTGTGATGAACGCGGGTATCAGATCACTGCCCTCCTCACTAACTGGTGACCAAGGACCACCCGATCTCACACCCTGCTTGTCACTAACGTAACAATGCCACTCTCAGCTGCTTCCAGCACTAAGGTTTTCCAGCTTGCGGGACCACCATCTAAGTGCCAGAAGCCTGAGAGCAATTATTACCGGGCTAAGTCAACCAATTAACCCTTTCACTGCCACCACTTCTGGATAATGGCCAGAAGACCCGAGATCTTAGCAATGCCACCTGTAACACACACTGCCACCACAGACAGGGATATTCAGATGATTTATCCTAAACAGTAGCACTCTTCAAAAGAACAGGTTCATTATAGCTTGCATTAAGATCTTTAGGGACAAGAGTAACACTTTTCAGAATAAGGTTTAATAATAAAAAGGTCAAAATTGGTGCAGATAAAATATTTACAGAAAAATGGTGTTACAAAACATTAAAGATATAATATACAGCAGCAAAGAGATAAGGCAGAAGGGAATAGAGAAATATATTTGCAGGGAATGTCCGTGAATGATCAGAGATTTGTCGATGAGTGGTTCTCGGATGGTTGTTCTTTGATGGTAAAATGAGAACTGAGCACTGTCCGGTCTATTCCCTTTTTCTCTGGAAGCAAAGGGGTGGGGCCATATACCCCTGACCACTCACATGGGTACAAAGGGCCCGTGGGCTCTCCGGGGTGGACCGTGGAATAACAACCCTCCCTGATATGCAATTTGCTGTATCAAAATCATATCTCGGGATATGATCACAGTGCAGACCCAACACTAAGGAATTCAAGCTCAGCATGAAAGTTGTATTAAAATAAGTCCAAACACGACAGGTTTGTCACTCCATTTCCATTACCCTGGGAGGGACAGAAACTATCAGTGTTCCTACACATGACCGGACTTATCGATGTTTGGACTCCATTTGTCCCGTGTCCAATTCCGCATTCAACTATGTATTTTTTATTAAGATGTCACGTTCCTGTCTGGAGTTATGAGACATGGGTGAATTTCTAGGCTTTAAATTGATTAGGGGTCTCTGAAAAGGTCACAGCTGCCTGAGTGCCTCTCTTTTATGACACTCATTATCCAAGGCATGCTGTGCTATCTCTTAATGGATCTGGTTTATTTGTTTATGATCAGGCCTGGCAAAACACATCCAGACCTTTTGGCCCTTGCAAGATGACCCAGGAATTCCTAACCTGAAGGGAGGGGGAAAAGGAGTGAGGTAGTTGCAGTGTGACTGTCTTCTTTAAGCTAAAACCGTCACGGCGTACGTTTGACAAAATGGTTGCCAGTTTTCGTGTGTCCAGCACATGATATCATTACAAGTGGGTTGTGACACTGGTGTTGGTGAAGGTGGATGTCATCCAATATTCGCTATTGATTAGCATTGTCAACTGGAATATTTGGCACTGAATTCACTTATGCTTACTTTTATATTGCTTTTTTAGGTGTTGCAAGTCGTTCCAATACTGGAAATATTAATCTCCTTTTGTTTTACACAGCATTGGAAGGAGTCATGCAGATTGATGTCAGTGAGGAAGGAACATCCCAGAATATGGTGCTTGCCAGCATCTATGAGGAAGACTTTGAGGAGGAAACTACTGAGCAAACCTCAGACACAGATGCTAGATGCAAAGGTTAGTAAATAAATATGCTATGCCATATACTATTCGGCAGCAGAGTGAATTTCCTTTAAACTTCTAGTCAGTTTAAAAAACATCCCTAACGAAAAAAAAAATTGTACTTCTACCTCTGAAAAAAAATGTCTCCTCATTGGCTGTGTGTGAGCAGTGGGAGACACTATCTCCCATTGTTCATAGCCATTGAGGGCATAATGTTGTTTGAGGCTGTGATGTGCTGAATTGACATGCCGTTGGATCCTAAAAGTTTTAAACAGCAGGTAAGTATTCAATGTTTGTTATTTTTTCTCTTGACCCCCCCCGCCCCGCCCCCCCCAAAAAAATAAAAAAATAGATTAATAAAATTGTGTTTATTTTTTAGGTGCTGACATCATCACAGACCGGAACAGAGAAGACAGAGAAGAGGAACTGCATTCTGTCTATCGGGATTCTGGAATTGACATACTTAACCAGTCCCCAAGGCCACTGATAATGGAACTTTCAACAACTGATGTGAGCTCAGACAGAGATGATGATGATAATCCTGATTCCCTGAAATAGATGACATGGATCCTGTCTCCTGCATACATACCTATTTGTCTCCTTTGATTTCAAAGCTCCTTCTAAAAAAAAATGCAGATTTTATTGTATTTATTCCTACAGGTCATGTTGTGGATAGTGGCATGATTTTAAGGATGACAATGGATTTGCTCCACTGCTGCCATGAATTACAAAAAATAAGGGATGCAGGAACTGCTTAACGCCAAAAAACTGCAGGACTTTACAAACTTGCTTGGTAAATTCTAGACATGCATTGAGAAACATGTTAAAATGTTTTTATTGCCGCAGTTTATTCATGTATGTCTAATCTTTGTGTCGTAACTAAGGAAACTTTTCACTCTCGCTGGCTGAGAGCGCTGACCAGAAGCAGGTCAGGTTTCTTGATCATGCTGAAATTCGGATAACCCAAAAAGGGTTAAAGCTGTATTTTTTTTGGGGGGGCGGGGAGGGGGGGGGGATACACTACCAAACATATTTGTTATATGTAGTGACGTGTTGCCTCATACCTGCCGGAAAATTGGGCCCAATCCACAGGCCTAAGCCTGAATGGACCCACTTTACCCATATGTGCATCCAAACTATTTTGCACGAATTATGCTTGTCAAAGTTATATTTACATAATTATGGTGTACAATGTTTCAAACTCCTCCTCACCTTAATCAAGTATGCAGGCAATGACACATACATATTACATATTAGTATATTAAAATTATGCTCAATAATTACTGATGCCTATGTGTCAGTAGTTTTAAATTTAAGTTTTCTAAATCATTGTTTTACAGAATATGGCTTTAAACACAAGTCATACTTTTACTATTCCATTATCAATGTGGCATGTTATTTATGCACACATTTAAGGTTGAATAAATAAAAAGGTTCAATGTTGCTGTATTTTTTTTATGCACTTTAATGTTTCAAAATGTTCAGGTCAAAAATATGCCCTGTAAAAAAAATCTGAAAATTATGTGCAATTTATACTTGAAATCTTTCTGATTGCCAGCTGTTTTACATGTCTATTTTTCATTTTTGGAAGTAATGGTTCAATCTCATCTCTTATTACATTCAGATATGTATATTTTTAATTGTCAATATTTGAAAATGAATTGATCTAGAACTTAGGATAGTTGGATTTGCGAACATACACTATATTGCCAAAAGTATTGGGACACCTGACCTTTAATGGCATTCCAGTCTTAGTCTGTAGGGTTCAATGTTGAGTTGGCCCATCCTTTGCAGCTATAACAGCTTCAACTCTTCTGGGAAGGCTGTCCACAAGGTTTAGGAGTGTGTCTATGGGAATGTTTGACCATTCTTCCAGAAGCGCATTTGTGAAGTCAGGCACTAATGTGGACAAGAAGGCCTCGCTCGCAGTCCCCACTAATTCATCCCAAAGGTGTTCTATCAGGTTGAGTTCAGTGGACTGCTCAAATCATTTGATGGAGGGGGGATTATGGTGCATGTTTGTTTTTCAGTGGTTGGGCTTGGCCCCTTAGTTACAGTGAAGGGAACATTTTGGACAATTTATGCTCCCAACTTTGTGGGAACAGTTTGGGGATGGCCAATTCCTGTTCCAACATGACTGCGAACCAGTGCACAAAGCAAGATCCATAAAGACATGGAGGAGCGAGTTGGGGTAGAGGAGCTTGATTGGCCTGCACAACCCGATAGTCCTGACCCCAACCCGATAGAACACCTTTGAGATGAATTAGAGCAGAGACTGCAAGCCAGGCCTTCTCGTCCAATATTAATGCCTGACCTCACAAATGCGCTTCTGCAAGAATGGTCAAACATTCCATAGACACACTCCTAAACCTTGTGGACAGCCTTCCCAGAAGAGTTGAAACTTATAGCTGCAAAGGGTGGGCCAATTTAATATTGAACTCTATGGACTAAGACTGGGATGCCATTAAAGTTCATGTGCATGTAAAGTAAGGTGTCCCAATGCTTTTGGCTATATAGTGTATGTGGTATATATTCTATTCAGACAGGAACACCACAATGTATATATTGTTTTCTATTTTTTTAACACTACTAACATAAGTAACTTGTGATAACCAAAAAACATGCAATTTTTGTAATTTAATCCAGAAAATTTGCAACCATTGATTTACAAAAACAAAACGCATTAAACTGTTTGCATTATTAATGACATAGGAGCATGAATAATTCTGTAATGACCCAAGTTTACACATCATTTTGCCAATCCACTGCACCGACTAGTTCATGTAGTCGACTCGATTTTGTCTGGTGCTTTGGGTGGGTTATCGAGGATGGCTTACGCCAATGGATGTTAACACCTTAATGAGTTTATGGTCCGGAGCTTTTGCTGGATGATGATCAAAATGATTTGCAGAGATGTGCTTGTCTGTATGGCTTCTTAGAAAATGATGTAGAATGCAACAGCACAGCACTAGATTGTTCACTTCGTAGAATACCAGATTGATCATGATGAGAAAGATTCTTTGCTATGATCCCAAAAGTGTTCTCCACGTCACGCTTAGCCATGGAGAGTCGATAGTTATATATCCATTGCTCCTTTGTTAGATTGCACATAGGGAATGGCTTCAACAGATTTTAAAGGAGTGCAAAGGCTCCATCTGCTACAAAGACAAAGTTTAGATTTTCAACGTTCTCCTCACAGTTGGGCAGGTTTAGGGTTCCATTCAGCATCCTTTTATAAAATGCAGTCTGATCTATTACTCCACCATCCAGTGGCGGCTGGTGACGTTTTAAGATGGTGGAGCGCCAGAGCCGCCATTCCTTTTTGGTCCCTCCCATTTATCAGAAGCCCCACCCCTTATATACTCCACCCACTCTGTACAGTATAACTCAACTGTCAGTCCTAATTTTCAATAAAATTTTGCTGGCTCATTCATCCATTAAATCCCAAAAGTAAAGAACTACATTAGCTGTGAGGTCTACACAGGAACCCAGCACAGACTGGTATTATGTGGGTTTTCATATCTCATCAACTCCATCCTAATTCCTTATTTTATAGTAGGAATGTTGGAAATCCTCCACTAAACCCTGGCACATGGTGAGCCATAGAAATGTCTCTGGTTTTTGTAACTGACCAGCTTCACTAACATAAATCTTCATTATCTGTCAAAAAAGTTCAAAATGTAATTATAAAATCAGGCGATTTAAGATGGCATTCATTGAAAAGCAGTTATTTTAGAGAAATTGTCATGACTAGACATTCCTCTTGTTCTGTTGTTTGATGCTGAGGTACACAGAGGCTGAGCAAGGCTCCGTGAAAACAGGCAGCTTCAACCAACACAGCAACAACTACACTCCTGGTGACTTATTGGTCCCTGCATTGTAAGTTATGAATCCTTACTTACAATGCACTGAATGCAGGGATGAATAAGTCGCCAGGAGTGTAGTTGTTGCTGTGCTAGTTGAAGCTGCCTGTTAAACAGTAAAGTATGAAGAGCTGAGGGTGTGCGGTGCTGGTGAGCTCTGTAGTCCCCTGATGTCAGAAGACTAATTGCAGATCAATTACTGTGTGTGTATCCCTGTGATTTACTGCCAGGTCAGAGCTTCTACTCTGCCCACACTGCTGAGCTTTGGAAGGGACCTGTTCAGCCTTATCTGTTATCTGGATGCAGACTAATCATTGCCTGTGTATTGCTGGGAGCTCCCTGTCATTTATGGTCAGAGATCTTACCTTGCAGACACTGCTGTGCTTTGCAAGAGACCCATTCAGCATTATCTGTAGATAAACTCTTTTGACAGATAATAATGTCAGTTTCAAAAACCAGGGTCATCACATTTCTATGGCTCTCCATGTGTCAGGGGTTAGTGTAGGATTTCCTGGCAGTGCCAGTGTGCCAGCAAATGATCTGGCCGTCCCTGGCTGAGCTGCTCCTACCCTCCATCTGAACTCACCCAAGATGACACATCCAGGCAGGAGCTGAGCTGTGCTGCTCTCTCTCCTCTCCTCTATTGTACTGATCACACTCATGTCCTCGTCCTCTGTTCTGTACAAGATGTTGGGCGGGGGGAAGTGTCCCTGGTGGAGAGTGAAAACACTGCTAGAGAGGGTGAGACCAAGTGTCGGAGTGCGACTTGTGAAGTGGGGGGCATTGCTGGGCAGCAGGCCAGGATGTGCAACTGCAGGCAGAGAAGATCTTGCTTCCCCCCAAGGGAGGGACCAAATGGACTAGGCGGGCCAAGGTCTGTATTTTCAGACACCCCAGCAGGCTGCTCTTCTCAGAATAGAATGTTGGAAAGCAGCCAATGAAGCCAATGAGGGTGGAGAATTCATTTTACAGTGTTCTAGATAAACTTTTTAGTGAAATTTAGGACGGTCGTCCTGTTGATAGGCAGATTACACTTCTATTTCTTTTCTAATCTACCTAGCAAGTAGAAACAGCAGCACAGCTCGAGAGAAACTCCAAAGAATTGTTTCTTCTTTGGAGTTTCTAGCTGTGCTGCTATTGCTTAATAATTATAGTTTATTTTTATTTATATTTGTTTACTTTTTTTTTTTTTGGTGGGGCGTTGCCCCAGGAGCCCCTATGGACTAGCCTCCACTGCCACCATCATAATTATGGCTATTCTTCCCAATATCGAGATAGATGTATTCAGAGTTGCCATTTACAACAGCCAACAAGATAATGCCCTTATAGTTGTAAAAATAGGGCCCTGGTTTTGGGGGAGGGATTTTTCTTACATATTTGCCATCTAAAGCTCCTCTGCAATTAAGAAAATTCCACTGGTCCTTAAGTTGTCCTTTCACTCCTCAGAATTGCTTGGAAACTGTAATAAAAGAAGAAAAAAATATGAAATAAATATATATGTGTGTTTAGAATAGGTTTTGGTATGTGAGACGGTAACTACATAATGCTTATCAATTCTGACTACAAGAAATGCACTGTACCTTGATGTAGTCAACCCATAGGACTTGGGTGATGGCTCTACAGGTTTCAGGGCTGATAACTCCAAGGGCTTGTGGTGAGATGCCAGTTGTAAATTTAAGATCCTGTTGGCTTCTGTCTGTGGCCAGGTAATTCAATGTGGCTATTAGGGATGGGTCCAGCCAGTGACCCCTATGACCCACCCAGAGCAGGGCCAGGATGCCAGCCAACCACCCACAGTGACCCACCCACATCAGGGCCAGGTTGCCAGCCAGCCTCCCACGGTGACTCACCCACAGCAGAGTCAGGGTGACAGCCAGCCACCCACGGTGACCCACCCACACCAGGGAGCCAGCCAGCCACAGCAGGGTGCCAGCCAGCCACCCACAGGAGCCAGCCACAGAGGAAGCGGGAGCCAGCCAGCCACAGAGCACGTGGGAGTCAGCCAACCACCGATACAGTACCCATAGTTGAGGTAAGAGGACCTCTACACAGTGCCAATTTTATTTCTACTTAATGAGATATTGGGACAGGGGTGAGAGTCATAGCACAAGGAGATGAGGAGGTGAATGAAGGTGTTCACTGTACACTCTGTTAGAAAAAGGCTCCCCTCAAGGTCCCATTATACTCCTTTTTAGTCTCTAATGGGTCCTGGCGGGGGTGTCTCTCTAACAGAGCCTCTCTAATGGACACTGTTAGAGAGAGACCACCCTCCAGGTTCCATTCGACTCTGTTGTAGACTCTAATGGAGCCTGGAGGGGACGCTTTCTAACAGACTGTCTAATGGACACTGTTAGCGAGAGACCCCCCTCCAGGTCCCATTAAAAAAAAAGTCAGAAGTTGTATTTTATGCAAAATGTAGGGGCAGAGTCAGGGGCGGGCCATGGGTGGGGTCAGGGAAGGGCCATGATCCGGGAGCCCTGAGTGTTGTCAGTCCGCCCCTGGTTATAACCCTCACTTACTCCACACAAATTAAAACAAAGATTTGCCTTTAGTTTTACTTTAGGCTGGGTTCACACTAGAACCCGCAGTGGCTCACAGCAGGGGCCCGGTGTGTCCTGGTTCACCGTTTCAGGTACGATTTCAGCCCACAAATTTGGGCCAAAACCTATACTGATACATATTTTTGGTAAAAATAATCTAAAAAATGTACATTATTTGGTCTGTGCGAAAGTTATAGAGTCTACAATCTATGGTGGCAATCATCAAAAATTGATCACACCTGATGTACTGACATTGAAGTAGTACCTTCAGGCGTTCTAAGAGCATAAATTACACACCTAATTTCATTGCTACCTATCACACTTTTGAAGGTCCCGGAGCACCAGGACAGTGGAATTACCCACAAAATTACCCCATTTTGGAAAGGGCTGGTGACAGGTACTCGGGTACTCTGATGGGCTGGTGACAGGTACTCGGGTACTCTGATGGGCTGGTGACAGGTACTCGGGTACTCTGAGGGGCTGGCGACAGGTACTCAGATGGGCTGGTGACAGGTACTTAGGTACTCTGATGAGATGGTGATAGGTACTCAGGTACTCTGATGGGCAGGTGACAGGTACTTGGGTATTCTGATGGGCTGGTGACAGGTACTCAGATGCTCTGAGGACAGGTACTCGGGTACTCTGATGGGCTGGTGACAGCTACTCAGGTACTCTGATGGGCTGGTGACAGCTACTGTTAGGAAAATGGACTTTCTGGCCTTTTCCGGCTTCCCGCGTGCGCGTGCCCGTGCTCTAATGGCGCCAATAGCAACCATTTAAGCAGGACAGCACCAGGAGGCAGGTGCTGTCCGTTCTACAGCATTTGTGTGAGTTTCCTTGCTTCCTGATTGCCCGATACCTGTTCCTGTGACCCGGCCTGTCTTGACCCTGCTCTGAACTCTGCCTGCACCGACCTTGGCTTCCACGACCATTCTTCTGCCTGCTCCCTTGTACCTAGCCGCCTGAACGTTGCTGACCCAGCCTGTACCTGACCATCCGTTTGCCTGATCCTTCTGTACTGCACCGCCCGCCAGTTACTGACCCGGACTGCCTTACTACTCTTCTGCCTGCACGAGCTCCAGCAGGACACCTACCAGCCACCAGAGACTTGTCTAGTCCTCGTGCCCCCCCCTGCTCCTGAGCTCCCTGTCTGCACTACCAGGGACTCTTGAACCAGGGCCGCAAGAGAGGTTACCCCTGCATAAGCCAGACTCCATCACCAGGTATGTGACAGTAACGGACAGCCATGCCTGAGTCTGCGCAGGGGGCCTCTCCTGTGAATGAACTTTGCTCTCAACTGGCCGGGCTGACCCAAGCCATACAATCCCTGCAGGAGGACTACCACCGGCTAGAGGGATGGCCCCAGGAGCTCACCGCTGGTCAATCTGCAGCCTGCACCACAGTGATTATGCCCTCTGAACCTCAAGTGCCCCTACCGGAACGGTTCTCAGGCGACCGCACCAAGTTCCGAGACTTTCGTGTCTCCTGTGAACTCTATTTCTCCCTCCAACCCAGCACCTACTCCTTGGAGACCATGAAGGTGGGTCTAGTGATCTCCCTGTTGCTAGGAGAACCCCAGTCTTGGGCACACCGTCTGCTGGAACAGAGGGCCCCGGAAGTCTCTAA
The DNA here is from genome assembly GCA_018402905.1 of Glandirana rugosa. Taxonomy (NCBI): domain Eukaryota; kingdom Metazoa; phylum Chordata; class Amphibia; order Anura; family Ranidae; genus Glandirana; species Glandirana rugosa. The sequence continues at coordinate 1,215,901 of BLSH010295455.1, forward strand.
CCTGACCGCACTCTTCAAAGCTATGGCCCGCCTCTATGAGGACCTGCATCAGGCAGCCACAGCAGAAGCTGCGCTTCACACACTCCAGCAGGGCCGCTGCACAGTGGAGGACTATGTGACTGAGTTCAGGCGCTGGAGTGCTGACACGGAGTGGGATGACGCTGCGCTCCGTCACCAACTCCGCTTAGGCCTCTCTGACCCTCTAAAGGATGAACTGGTTCATATTGGGGTACCCCAGACCCTGGACACATTCATCGAGCTCTCTATTCAGATCGACAGGCGTCGCAGGGAACGGGGAGCTGAGAGGTCTGTCGGGCCTCCATGACTTGCCTGGAGGCAACCCCGGCCTCCCATGGTCGCTACAGTAGCCACAGCTCAACCCGAACCCAGGAAACCGGGCATGCTCCATCCTCTCCTCACTCGGGAAGAACGGCAACACCGCCAGAGCAACCACCTATGCCTGTACTGTGGAGAACCGGGACACGTGGTAGGGTCTTGCCTGGCCAAGCTTGGCAAACGCCCACCACCTGTCAATGGCAACTTACCAGCCTCAGCAAGTACCTCATTCCGCTTGACTCTTCCGCTCTCCCTTCAGCTCCCTGACAAGACTATCCGGACTGCTGCCATCATCGACTCGGGCCCTTGCAGTGGGTTCATTGACCGGTCCTTTGTGGTCCAGCATCAGATCCCTCTACGACCAAAGTCTCATGGACTGGTTGTACGCCTGGCTGATGGCACCAACATCAAATCTGGTGTCACCCACGAAACCTTTCCTCTGCCTGCCACAACCCCGGATGGTCACCAGGAGCTCCTCTGCTTGGATGTTATTGCATCCCCTCTGTTCCCTATCATCCTGGGTATACCCTGGCTGCAGGCCCATAGCCCCAGCATCAACTGGGCAACGGGTGAAACCAAGTTCCAGTCCCCCTATTGTCAGCACTGCTTTCCAGAAACTAAGGAAGTGGTCCCTACTCAGTACGCAGACGCCGACATTGACGCCCACCAGTTGGTGTCCCCAGTGTACCACAGCTACTTAGACGTGTTCAGCAAGAAGGGGGCTGAACAGTTGCCGGCCCACAGGGCCAATGATTGCCCTATCGAGTCCTCCCCGGAGCCGAAGTCCCCTTCGGAAGGATTTTACCTTTAACGGAACTGGAACTGGCGGCCCTCAAGGCCTATATAGATAAGAACCTGCAGAAGGGTTTCATCCGACCCTCCACGTCACCCGCAGGAGTGGGAATATTCTTCGTAGAAAAGAAGGATCACGCGCTGAGACCTTGTATAGACTACCGTGAGCTAAACAAAATAACGGTGAAAAACTGCTATCTTCTCCCCCTGGTTCCAGAGCTCTTCCAGAGGCTAGGGGCGGCAAGAGTGTTCACCAAACTGGACCTCCGTGGGGCATCATCTAGTCCGCATCCGGGAGGGCGATGAATGGAAGACCACCTTCCGAACCCGGTTTGGACATTTTGAGTACCTGGTAATGCCCTTCGGGCTCTGCAATGCCCCAGCCACATTTAAGCAATTTGTAAACAATGTGTTTAAAGACTATCTGGATCAGTTCGTCATTGTCTACCTAGACGTCATCTTGATTTTCTCCCCTACCTTGGAAGAGCACCGCAGACATGTGGCGAGCGTCACTGGCATCACCATGGACCCACAGAAAGTCACGGCTATCTTAGACTGGCCGGCCCCTACGGACAAGAAGGGAGTGCAGCGGTTCATTGGCTTCGCCAATTTTTACAGAAAGTATATAAAGGGGTTCTCAGCCATTATAGCCCCAATTACCCAGCTGACCAAGCTGAACACACGATTTGTGTGGACTGAGGAAGCCCAGAAGGCCTTTGTGACTCTTAAGAGACTCTTTATATCAGCACCCATCCTCAGGCACCCTGACCCCGATTTGCCATTTGTCCTGGAGGTAGATGCCTCAAAAAGTCTGGCTGGCCACGAAGAACCTAAGGCTAGCCTGCCCCTCCAAGAAATTGGGCCCCAGGTTTATCGTCCCCTTCCCTGTGAAAAGGAAGATTAACAGGGTAGCCTATGAGCTGGAGCTCCCTTCTTATTTGCGTGTTCACCCAGTGTTCCACGTGTCACTGCTGAAAACCGTGACCCCAAATCCTTTTCCCCGGCGGAAGACTAGCCCGCCAGGTCCGACCCTGGTAGACGGCGAAGAGGAATTTGAACTGGAAGCCATCCTGGATTGCCGGAAGAGGGGTAACAACGTCCAATACTTAGTGAAGTGGAAGGGCTATGGCCCAGAAGAAAACTCCTGGGAGCCTGCAGATAACATTCATGCGGATGAACTCAACCGATCCTTCAAGGAGAACAACCCTGCTAAGCTTGCCCGGCTGGGCATCAGGAGGCAGCCCCTTGGGGGGGGGGGGGTAATGTTAGGAAAATGAACTTTCTGGCCATTTCTGGCTTCCCGTGCGCGTTCACGCGTGCTAATGGCGCCAACAGCGGCCATTTAAGCAGGACAGCACCAGGAGGCAGGTGCTGTCCGTTCTACAGCGTTTGTGTGAGTTTTCTTGCTTCCTGATTGCCCGATACCTGTTCCTGTGACCCGGCCTGTCTTGACCCTGCTCTGAACTCTGCCTGCACCGACCTTGGCTTCCAGGACCATTCTTCTGCCTGCTTCCCTGTACCTAGCCGTCTGAACGTTGCCAACCCAGCCTGTACCTGACCATCCGTTAGCCTGATCCTTCTGTACTGCACCGCCCACCAGTTACTGACCTGGACTGCCTTACTACTCTTCTGCCTGCACGAGCTCCAGCAGGACACCTACAAGCCACCAGCGACTTGTCCAGCCCTAGTGCCCCCCCCGTGCTCCTGAGCTCCCTGTCTGCACTACCAGGGACTCTCGAACCAGGGCCACAAGAGAGGTTACCCCTGCATAAGCCAGACTCCATCACCAGGTACATGACAACTACTCAGGTACTCTGATGGGCTGGTAACAGGTACTCGGGTACTCTGATGGGCTGGTGACAGGTACTCGGGTACTCTGATGGGCTGGTGACAGGTCCTCGGGTACTCTGATGGGCTGGTGACAGGTTCTCGGGTACTCTGATGGGTGCGACAGATACTTGGGTACTCCGATGGGCTGGTGACAGGTACTCGGGTACTCAAATGGGCTGGTAACAGATACTTGGGTACTCTGTTGGGTTGGTAAAAGGTACTCAGGTACTCTGATAATATGGTGACAGGTACTCGGGTACTTTGATGCGCAGGTGACAAGTACTCGGATACTCTGATGGGCTGGTGACAAGTACTCGGGTACTTTGATGGACAGGTGACAGGTACTCGGGTACTCTGATGGGCTGGTGACAGGTACTTGGGTACTTTGATGGGCTGTGACAGGTACTTTGATGGGCAGGTGACAGGTACTTTGATGGGGTGGTGACAGGTACTTTGATGGGGTGGTGACAGGTCCTCTTTATTACTGGGGGGGATCAGTGTGCTTGGTGTGTACTGTGAACAGTAACGAGCTGTTACCACAATCTCAAATCTGCGGTTTGTTTACATCATGTGACCGGCTGTGATGGAACACAGCCGGTCACGTGGTAAAGAGCCAATTTCATTGGCTCTTTGCCCTTATCGGGGCTGGGCTTTTTTCTGAGGAACAAGCCTCAACCCCGATCACTGGGTGCGCACGAACGGCGTGAACGCAAATGCCTGTAAATATCGGAAGTGACCGGCTGTGATAGGACACAGCCTGTCACATGGTAAAGAACCAACTTTATTGGCTCTTTACCCCCATCTGGGATGGGCAGAGTCCCGAGGGACACGCCCGATCCCCGATCGTTGCAATGCGGGCCCCTGGGGGTCAGCAGATCGGCAAAAACGGGAGGACGTCATGTGACGTCCACCCAGGATGGGGAGTGCACCTTGCTGGAGTATTATTACAATATGCTGGCAAGGAAGTGTTTAAATAACAAACATTTTATACTCACCTGCTCTGTGCAATTGTTTTGATTGATCCTCCTCTTCTCGGGTCTCTCTCCGGTGCTCCTCGTTCCTCCCCCCTGCCTGAGTGCCTCCATAGCAAGCAGCTTGCTATGGGGGCACTCATGCATGCTCACTCCAGAGTTCATAAGACACACAGAGCATAGCTCGGCCTCGCCCCCTACTCCCTCCTCACTGGCTGTGATTTATAGTTGCTGTGTCTGAGCTAATGAGCTAATAAGGAGGGAGAGAGCCGAGAGAGCCTTTGCTCTTGTGCACATTGCTGGATTGAGATTGAGCTCAGGTAAGTATTTGAGGTGGCTGGTGGGGAGCTGGACAAGGAAGGTTTTTTACCTTGATGCAGAGAATGCATTAAGGTAAAAAAAACCTTCAAGCTTTAGAACCTCTTTAATGAATATGATTGGTAAAACAGAGTGTATGCCAAAAACGTTGCACCCTCACCGCAGGTTATTAAAGTGAAAGTTTTCAGTCACAAAATCACCCTGCTGCGATGAAGGCCCACTCTGACATCACGGTTCAATAGGGCAGGCTAGCACATGACGCGCATGTTAAATCACATCCTGCTTGTGGTCCAGCCTGAACTCCCAATAGGTATTGAATGTGATTGGCGAAGAATGTGCACCCTCACCCCAAAGTAATTTAAATTCAGCTTCTAAGTCATAAATTCATTCTAAGTTGTGGTGAAGGCCTTTCTGACATGACACACGCAGCAGGACAGGCTAGTTAGTATCACAAGTGCATGTTAGGCCATTACTACAGCCAGTAGTTTAGGGTTGACACCCAACAGTTCATAGATTTGATCACTTGTAAGTTGTTTGTTTACAGTCTAGCCATCCCTTCCAAACCATATTTGCATGATCAGAGCAGAGATGGTGAAAAGCATTACTCAAAAAAATGTATTGATAAATAAATCATAGTCTATAAATATTGCTCAGAACAAATAACATAAATAATACTGTTGGCTGGTGGAAAAATGGGTGGATCTGGACCAGTGTTTGGCTCCCGGTACTATCAAAGGTCATGATTCTGCCCTTTATTGTTTCAGAGAACACTTCTCACTCCATAAATAGTGGTATGATAGGCATCATTTTGGGCATTACATCTAATTATTTATTTTTGCAAGTTTGCGACTTTTCTGATTTTGTTTTTGTAAAAAGGCTGTAGGCATAATGGGCAAGAGTCAGAGATGAGAAGTGCATGAACTCCAGCTATAGATCTGTCTCTGAAAATGCAGCATGCTAGTGAAAAAGATAGGCTTCAGTTCTTTTCTGAAAACTAGCCAAACTAGCCATTAAATAAAATCTTTTAAATCAGATAGAGGATTCCATAAAAGCAAAAATTCCCTTTAACTATTATTCACATGCAAGTGTAAAATGAGAGATGACAGATTCTTTGTATTGGTACTGATGGAGTAAACCTTAACAAATAATCAATCCCTGTTCCTGAGACTTCTGCAGTAAAGTGATGTGCCTTTTATGGAGGTTATGAAATGGAACCAAAAGGCAACAACAAAAGCACTGTTTTGTACAAGCTGCTGTATTGTATTGGATTATGTTCTACATCTGTTTGTTCACAATATGTTGCAGTAAGCTGTATTTAAAATATGTTTCCATTGCAGGCTTTCTCCACTGTGCACAGTTATTGTCTAGGTCAGCCTTGCTCAACCTTTTTGCCCCCTTTTCAAGTCTAATGGAACCCCTGTTAATTACAGTTTGTTGGGTGGTCAGTAGGAAAAATGCCCCCCCCCCCCCCTTACAGATCACAATGCCACCCTTAGGCCTCATGCACATAGGATGATTTGCAAACTCTCCTGGAAGCCTTTCCTCCTGACAACAGTGTTTTGGCAGCAAAAAATCCTGACGCTTGTAAATAAAAGTGTCTAAGGCTTTTTCAAGCTTTTAGGCGTGTTTATAGCCCTCAAGAGCTTGGCCATTAATTAATTTTATTGGCCAGAATAATAATTTATTCTGGCCATTGAAATTAGTTAATGCTCAAGCACTAATCGCGCCTAACATTAATGGCGTCAGACTTTTGCCAAAACGCTGCTGCTTCTGCACACACTTGCAGTGGATTTTGTTTCCCGCCTCTAAAAGCCTCTGCCACTAAATGCTGCTAAAAGCCTGTGTGTGCACGGACATCAGACACATAGGCTAACACGCGGGGAGTTCAGAGACAGGAAAACAAAACACCAGACACCCCTAGAAGCAGCTACAGAAACTTCCAATGTGTATGAGGCCTTAACCACTTGCCGACTGCCGACCACAGTCTAACAGCAAAATGGCTCGCTATCGCAAACCGCCATCATATGACGGCGGCTGCGATATCCCTCACTGTGAGCGCACGCCGACGGCGCGCTCACTGTGTCCAGGGGGGGGCCAGGGAGCGGGTAGAGCAGACTCGATCGCCGCCGGCTACCCGCGATGCCCCCCCCCCGCAGTGAAAGAACGGAGGTCCGTGTATGTAAACACGGATGTCCGTTCTGTTAGAGGGGGTAGGGCTGTGATCACAGGCTTCCTGTATATGGAAGCCGTGATCATTCCCTTCCCCCAGCCAGGCCAGCCCGTACACAGTTGGAGCACGCCCAGGGAACACAGTTAACCCTTAGAGCACCCCCTGCAGGTTAACCCCTTCACTGCCAATGGCATTTACACAGTAATTTTTATATATATTTTATAGCACTGATCGCTGTATAAATGCCAATGGTCCCAAAAAAGTGCCAAAATTGTCCGACATGTCCGCTGAAAAATCGCAGATCGCTGACATTACTAGTAAAAAATAAAAAAAAATAAAAACCCCAGAAATGAATTCTCATCATCTGTAAACGCGGCAACTTGTGCGCAAACCAATCAATAAACACCGATTGCAATTTTTTTTACCAAAAATATGAGGAAGAATATAAATTGGCCAAAACCGATGGAAAAAAAAATTCTATATTTATTTTTTTGGATTTGTATTTTAGCAAAAAGTAAGAAATGTGTTTTTTTTTTGCAAAATTGGCGCTCTTCTTTTGTTCATAGCGGCGATTAGAAATGACACAGAGGGGATCAAATACCACCAAAAGAAAGCTATATTTGTGGGAAAAAAGGACGCAAATTTAGTTTGGGTACAACGTCGCACGACCGCGCAATTGTCAGTTAAAGCGACGCAATGCCGAATCGCAAAAAGTGCTCTGGTCCTAAAGTGGGAAATTCTTCCGGGACTGAAGTGGAGGGACTGTCCCTGATTTGAAACAAAGTCCCTCTGTCCCTCTTTCCTCCTTATTTGTCCCTCATTTTGGTCTGATCTATATAGTTGTATATAAAATGCACTTTTTATCTTTCAATAAGTGTTTTCCAGTGCTAAACCTTTCATCCAAATTCTAAATTGCTGCATTTGTAAACTCCAAAAGCCAATATAAAGGAATAGTAATGGTAAAAAAAAAACCACTTGCGGGTTTAACAAATCATTTTTTTTGTATAATTCACTTTTAAGGTGGCCTGACAGGGGGTATGTCCTATGCCTACATACTTTTGCTAATAGGTGTCCGTCATTCCCATCTCAAAAAGTTGGGAGGTATGGAATACAATGAAGTTGTTTTGGCCACAGAACTCTGCAGGGACAATCAAATGAGAAGTCAATCAGCAACTGTGAAAGGAACTCTTTGTAAACTCTGGAGGAACCCTAGGATTCCATGGAATCCTGGTGGAGATGGAACTAGAGAACATTATAGCCATAATGAAATATCACTAAAGTTGGCTATACACTGATTTAAATTTGTCCGGTCCAGCAAGGGCTGGCCGAATTTCAGTGTGTGGCCATCCCCTTTCAACAGAAGTTGATAATTTGAGAGACTTCTGTCGAAGGGACATGCTAGAAAAATGTTCTTAATGCGGTAGTAAACCGCTGGTGGTTAAAAAAAAAAAAAAAAAGCAAAAAAGATAATGCCATAATGTGCTAGTATGCATCGCACATATTCACACTACCTACAGGTAAGGCTTATTATAGGCTTATCCGTAGGTACAAGTGGTAGTACAGAGTTTACTACCACTTTAATCAGTTGCTGCAGCCAATGAGCTGCAGCCACTGATCATCATATCCTGTAAGCAGTGGGTGCCACTGTCAGGATACACTGTCACGGTGGGAGGGATTCCTTCTCATTCATGACACATTCCCAGCACAGCCATAACCTACTCTGAGTACTGGTGCGTGCCAGATCAGACCTGGTCCTAATTTCTGCCAGTTTCTAATTTACGGTCTGACAGTAACTCTTTAAGAATCTGTTGCTGCCATGGCTACAGTTTCTTAAAGTGGCGATAGTAAGAACTACTTGAATTTGGCTATCAAAACTGGCACAAAAGCTTTCCTGAATTATACACAGATAGTTCTAAAGGGGACTATTGTGAAAAAAGTGCTCTAAGATCTTTATTGATTTCCCTTGAAAGCAGATGAGAATATCACACAATGTGCTTATGAATTGTATAGGCTGTTAGTGGACTGTAATTTTATATTACTAAAGAACCAAATTGTGTGTGGTGTAAAGAATAAAATCCTGCATAAGAGGCTGCTAAGAAAGCAGAGTTTCACTTTTGTCAGGTTAGGAAAGTGGTGCTAGATTATAAGGTGGCATCCCTGTGTTTAAAACGTAATCCTACAATCAAACAGTAATCTCTATGTGCAACATGTTCATCAAATGCAGAATAAAGAAGGTAATGTACACTTATAAACCAAGCACACTGAGCCTTATTCTAGAAAACTCATTTATGAGTAAATTCAAATACGTAAAAAAACAAGGTGCTGCGCTATTTCAAACCAACAATATAAATAACATACAGTATATGTAAGTTTTAAAGTGATATATGCATTCTTCTCCTTTTTTAACATGTGATTGGCATTTTATTCATATGTTTTATGAACACAAAAAGCAGTGAGCATTATGCAAGTTTCTATTGTTTTTTTAAAGCGGAGTTCCGCCCACATCATTTTTTTTTGTTTGCTGGCATCCACCTAGTTAGTATTCATTTATTTTGTACTGGCTAATTTTTTTCTTTACTGGGAGTTCCCATCTTAGCTGTGGGCATGTGAAGCCCTCTCCCACCGTCCTCGAGTCTCTTCCTGGATAAGGTGCATGCTGGGTAACCAGCATGCACCTCCTGATCTTGCGTGTATGTCTTATTGCCATAACAACGAGTAGCGATGGAGGAAGGTCCTCCCCGTTGTTATGGCAACATAGATAACATGTCTCTCCCCCACAAAATCGCATCATTTCCTGTCTGGAAATAACGTGATTTTACAGCTCAGGAATGCCCACTGACTCGTGGGAAATTATGACTCACATCTCCCATGAGCCCAGGCGAGGCAGGAAGTGATGCGCAGTTCTGCAGATCAGGAAGTGGAAGATTAAAGGGATCACATAGCAACAGGGCACTTAGGGTGAGTATAATTTTCCAAAGGTGATTCATCATGCATAGAGGATTTGAAATATATAAAGATGTATTTGTGGGTGGAACTCTGCTTTAAGCATACAACTTGCACTTCCATCCACCCACCACCTGAGCTGCTGATGATGATTAGCAATCCAGTGGAGTGTATGAGGCTTATCCCTGGGAAGATCAAGTAGAGAGTATACTAGACCTAAATGATTATACAACAGTGCATTTTGACCTTTGTTGTGAGGGTCAATATAATACGATGAGAGTATATCCTGTAGGGGTCACCTTGAGGGAGGTGTTATTCACTTACACATATCTTCTGCACTTGTTGCAAAAGAAGCTGTTTCACTTCTATATTCGTTTTTTGGACTTTTCACTTACAGTGACTGTATTGGACTCATGTAATAATAAGTTGGTTTCTTTGCACAATTATGTTATTTGCTGACAGGTATTGAGTTTGACATACATACACTATATTGCCAAAAGTATTGGTACACCTGCCTTTACAAGTGCATGAACTTTAATGGCATCCCAGTCTTAGTCCGTAGGGTTCAATATTGAGTTGGCCCACCCTTTGCAGCTATAACAGCTTTAACTCTTCTGGGGAGGCTGTCCACAAGGTTTAGCAGTATGTTTATGGGAATGTACCAGAAGTGCATTTGTAAAGGTCAGGCACTGATGTTGGACGAGAAGGCCTGGCTTGCAGTCTCCACTCTGATTCATCCCAAAGGTGTTCTATTGGGTTGAGGTCAGGACTCTCTGCAGGCCAGTCAAGTTCCTCCACCCCAAACTTGCTTATTCATGCCTTTATGGACCATGATTTTTGCACTGGTCCAAATCATTTAGTGGAGGGGGGGTTAAGATGTGGGGGATGTTTTTCAGGGGTTTGGCTTGGCCCCTTAGTTCCAGTGAAGGGAACTCTTAAGGAGTCAGCATACCAAGACATTTTGGACAATTTCATGCTCCCAACTTTGTGGGAACAGTTTGGGGATGGCCCCTTCCTGGTCCAACATGACTGCGTACCAGTGCACAAAGCAAGATCCATAAAGACATGGATGAGTGAGTATGGGGTGGAGGAACTTGACTGGCCTGCACAGATTCCTGACCTTAACCCGATAGAACACCAACATCAGTGCTTGACCTCACAAATGCGCTACTGAAAGAATGGTCAAACATTCCAATAGACACACTCCTAAACCTTGTGGACAGCCTTCCCAAAAGAGTTAAAGCTGTTATAGCTGCAAAGGGTGTGCCAATTCAATATATATGGACTAAGACTGGTATGCCATTAAAGTTTATGTGCGTGAAAAGGCAGGCGTACCAATATTTTTGACAATATAGTGTATGGCATTTATGTTGTTTGGTTTGAAATGTTTTTTACATTATTTGAGAGTGGTTTAGCCCACTTTTTGCTTGCAGCTTTATTTGTATACAGGTGAGCAGAATTTGTATTTATATTTTTAAGTTTAAATATGTGCTTACCATAAGTAAGCTTGAATATATGCTAAGCACCGACATACTAGCATTCACATATGTGCTTAGCATTCATAAGATGCTGTGTGTCAAAATACGATGCAGAAAAGCAATACCCATAGGGTGCTAAGATAAAAGCCAGTGAAGAATAAGCAAACAAATATAAATCAGTTTGCTCACAAACTTAATACCCCAAATAACACCTTGAAAGTAAGTCAGCCTCTGACACTTCTATTTCTCAGTTTTCTTAACAATCTATGAGTGAATTTGAAAACAGCATAATAGCAGCATAAGAAGTGATATTTTAAAACTTTAAATACAAAATGGTGATACGTTCTTGTTGCGAATGTTCCTAAAACCCCATCTTTGCGCAAAAAGACTCCTCCTCATTTCTCCATTCCACTGACCTTGTTTTTAAAAACAAAACAAACAAAGACAATTTTTATTACTTGACTAACATGTCCCTTGCTGCCACTTATGCTAGTGGGGACCAGTGATCCAGCACTCCACTCTAGGCTCAACCGGTCTTGTGACTGCTCCTCTTTGCAATGTCCTCATCTCACTGCTTAAGTCCTCAGGACACTTGAGAACCCTCAAATTGGACAACCCATGGACATTGTCTACAACAGGGTTTCTCAACCCGTGGTACGCGTACCCCTTGGGGGGATTTGAGAAAGCCGGAGGGTTCTGGAGGCAGGGCTCTTCAGCCGCATTATTCCAGCGCGCCGCTCGCCCTCTCATTTCAGAAGCCCGCCACGGCTTCTCTCTGCTCGCTGCCCAGGCGGGGGGGGGGGGGGGGG
>BLSH010295455.1:1233426-1247343 GCA_018402905.1 Glandirana rugosa
ACGACCATACAGACGTGTAGAAATGAGAATCTTTAGACACGACCCGTCCCGGCAGAAATTGCGACCCGTTTTCCCCGTCGACGGGACCCGGGGTAGTTACAACCCCCGGGTTTCGTCGACGGGGAACTCGGGTGCGACGAAAGTCGTCCCTCGGCCTTAAGGTTGTGGAGGTCGTGATCAGGGCGACCGACGAGCGATAACACCAGGACCTCTCCTCGCGACGAAGGCATAAACGTTCACTGTCGTGAGGAGAGGCACGCCGGCAAGTCTGGGGAAGTGACGAGGTGTGTAGCTAGAGACAGAGCTCACCCCCTCCCCCCCAGCTTTCCTCCGAATTCTCCCCCACCAACTGGAAAGAAAGTGCAGACGAGGCAGCCTTAACTCACAGCATGTCCGTGCAGCTGCTGGTCTCTGGAGGAGCTTCCGCCTGTGTGGATGCTCCGCCCCCTCCCTCCTCTGCTCTCACAGAGATCGATGTGTGGAGCAGTGAAGGGGTCTGAACGGCCGCACGGAGAGGAGTGCTGTCACTTGCAAATACGGAAGCAGCGCTCCTCTCCAGGACCACAATAGCGAGCAGCCAGCGGGACTAGTGCTGGAGGTGTTGGAATTCCGGCTCCCTGCTGAAAGCAGCGTGGGCTCAAGGGGCAGCTGCTTTGGGCCCCCAACATTGATGGGGCCCAGGGCAGCTGCCCCTTTTGCCCAGCGTTAAAGACGGCCCTGCCCAGCACAGATTTCTAAGAGTAAAGATGTGCAGACATACCAGCAGGTGATTAGTGTAACTTTATATATGATAAAGTGATGGCATTACATACAACCAACACAATAACAAGAAGAATGTACATATGTCTTAGAAGAACAGTCTATATATGTAGCTATATATCAGGATATATAACTAAATGCCTTTAACACCAATACCTCCAATTAGGCACTGTGGCACAGTTCAGTCGCAGGGGTGCCTGATGAGCTGACTTACAAGACATAACACAATCCAACTTGAGAGGACGAATGCTGCCACATCTGTGGAGCGGTGGCATCCTGGGGACGAACACACAATGGTGAAGAAGTGTGAAATGCGCCGCCTGCAAGGCAAATCAGGCCTATCTCTTGGTCCCTAACCTGACTATAGGCTATCAATGCTGCCGGGCCTCTACCTATCTAAATGGCCATCGGAAGCCTATCCTGACTCTACCCTGAGCTGTTTACCGTTCCCTAGGCTAATACTAGCTAGGAACCCCCAGATCAAAAAGGGACACTGTTACTTTATATAATGAAGTGGCAGATATAGAGTATCTCACAAAGTGAGTACATCTCTCACATTTTTGTAAATATTTTATTACATCTTTTCATGTGACAACACTGAAGAAATGACACTTTACTACAATGTAAAGTAGTGAGTGTACAGCGATCTCCGGCTCTGTGATTTGCCGGAGCTGCGTGATGTCACTCCCACGCATGCGTACAGGAGCCGCCAATCTCGGCAAGATGTCAGTGAAGGAACGGCACAAAGGCCGTTTCTTCACCGCGCATGTGCCCGATGATGTGGGCACATCACAGTACAGTGTATATCTCCTGAACCGTGCAGGTTTAGGAGATATGCAGGGAACCTACAGGTAAGCCTTATTCTAGGCTTACCTGTAGGTTAAAGTGGTTATCATGAGTTGACAACCACTTTAATGGCTGTGCGTTGAGTTATTTTGAGGGGACAGCAAATTTACACTGTTATACAAGCTGTGCTCTCACTACTTTACATTGTAGCAACGTGTAATTTCTTCAGTGTTGTTACATGAAAAGATATAATAAAATATTTACAAAAATGCAAGGGGTGTACTCACTTTTGTGAGATACTGCACACTTCAATACAAACCAGTCACTTGATGACTGGTTATAATTAGAGTTGAGCGAACACCTGGATGTTCGGGTTCGCTGGGTTCGGCCGAACTTCGGGAAAAAGTCCGGGTTCGGTACCGAACTTGACCCGAACTTTACCCCGAACCCCATTGAAGTCAATGGGGACCCAAACTTTTCGGCACAAAAATGACTGTAAAAAAGTCCTGGAAAATGCTAGAGGGCTGCAAAAGGAAGTAAAATGATTTTAGAACAATAATCTGTCCCTTACAGCAACAGCAGGATCCTGACCCTATAGGAGTAGGCGAGGATTTTAGAACAATAATCTGTCCCTTACAGCACCAGCAGGAACCTGACCCTATAGGAGTAGGCGATGATTTTAGAACAATAATCTGTCCCTTACAGCAACAGCAGGAACCTGACCCTATAGAACTAGAAGATGATTTTAGAACAATAATCTGTCCCTTACAGCACCAGCAGGAGCCTGACCCTATAGAACTAGGAGATGATTTTAGAACAATAATCTGTCCCTCTAAGCAGTAGACTCTACCTAGTCCAGTCAGATCGTTCTGTAATGCAGGATGATATGTTATTAGATCTGCAATCTGTCCCTAAAAGCAGTAGTAGTAGTAATCTCTACCTAGTCCACAATGAGATCGTTCTGTAGTGCAGGATGAGATGTTAATATATCTGCAATCTGTCCCTCACAGCGCCGGCAGCATCCTCTCCCTACACTAGCCTGAGAGCATGTGACTCCAGCTTATAAAGAGGCTGGGTCACATGATGCACTGGCCAATGGCTTCTAAGGGCATACCAGTGGAACGCTTGTTGATTGGCTGCCCTGCAGCTATTCAACATGCGTGATCAAATACCCGAACCCAGAACCCGAACCCAAACTTTTTTTCAAATGTCCGGGTTCGGGTCCGGGTCATGGACACCCCAAAGTTCGGTACGGACCTGAACTTTACAGTTCGGGTTCGCTCAACTCTAGTTATAATCAAATGAACTTTGCTCTCATACACTTGAGAATAGCCCAAGTACATTGCAGTATGCAAATAGAAAGTTTCAGTGAATTTAGAGTAGCCTCTAACAGATATCTCTGATTCCCACACAGGAGTGCTCACACAGGACAGGGGTGACAGAAACATAACAAACAGTGAGCTACACATTACAGTAACACTTGCCTATTGTCCCTTTTCAGTGTGGATGGATAATTACAGCACAAAATCAGCCTGCAGCCCCTCTGGCTTGCACAGCATGTGGCTGGCCACACTCTCTTTCACTTCCTGTACGACATCCATATATATAGCCTTGAGGAGTTTCCTGACACTTAGACGCTTTACAGGTGTTATTTAGCTAAAAATAGTGTCTGCAAAGCGCCTCTTAATGAAAGTCAGTGTGTCCTTTCACACTGGGGCGGCGCGCTTGCAGGAGAAGAAACAAACCCATGCAAGCAGCATTTTTGGGGCGGTGCGGGATCGATATATACACCGCTCCTCCACCGCCCCTGCCTATTGAAATGAATGGGCAGCGCTTCCGAAGCGGCTGTACACCGCTCCGGAAGCGTCGCATGCCGGCACTTTTAACCCTTTTAAACCCCTTCTTAGGGGTTAAAAGCGACCCTCTGCAGCCCGAATAGCGGTGCTGTAGCGCCGCTAAACTAGCGGCGCTTTAACACTGACGCTCGGGCGACCCCAGTGTGAAAGGGCTCTTAAGCAGGGACAGGAAATAACCTCTTAACAGAAAGAATCTGTTTGTAACAAGAATTCTATGGTAGTTACCAGGCATGAATGTAAACAACCTTCAGACAGTGTACAAAAGAACACTTCCCTACACAGATGTATATGTACACTGATAAGCTACAGTCCCCTGCATTATTACCCAGTCTTATGAAAAATGGGCCCTTCTGGAGTAGCAGGCACAATTCTACAATACACCTGCTTTAATATTAATTGTCTAAAGTTTTAGTTAGATAAAAAAATGTATTCCCCTTAAAAGGATTAGACAAAGCATAGCATTGTGCATTTGACCATTCATTTTATACTAATATTCACTTTAAATGAATGACAAATTAACCTCCTGTACCTCCTAATGATCACATGCATTTTCTAAGTAAATAATAATAATTATGATTGTTTTTTGCAATTGTTCTGACTGGATAGAATACAGAAAATTGGATTTAGCCAGAATAATTTCAACAAAATTAAAACATCAGCAATTATTATTCTACTCAACTCTCTTAATTAAATCATCAAGAGCTAATTAAATCTAAAATATATTTGCTCATCTCCAAGGGACTAGGGGTTATAAGACCACATATAATGTATACCATTTATTTATAAAACTATTTTAGGATTGTATGTTTATTCCTGATGCAAAATATAATGTTATGCTAACTAATTTTGTTTTGTGATAACTATGCTTCATTTTTTACTGTTATGCATCTGTAAACTGTATTTATAATATAAATATTAGACCCCCCCAGAAAAAAAAATTACCAGAGAATGCTCTAAAATGGAAATATGATGGGATCTAGTTTTAACCACTTAAGAACCGGAAGGATTTTCCCCTTAATGACCAGGCCATTTTTTTTGCAATAGGGCACTGCATCGCTTTAACTGACAAGTCGTGCGACATTGTACCCAAACAAAATTGACATCCTTTATTTCCCACATACTGTATATAGCTTTCTTTTGGTGGCATTTGACCACCTCTGCGGGTTTTATTTTTTGCATTAAAAACAAAAAAAGGCAACAATTTTGAAAAAACAAAAACTACATTTTTTACTTTTTGCTATAAAACATTTCCAAAAAAAAAAAATGTATGTATCCATTTAGGCCAATATGTATTCTGCTACATGTTTTTGGTAAGAAAAAATCGCAATAAGCGTATATTGATTGGTTTGTGCAAAAGTTATTGCGTCTACAAAATAGGGGATAGATTTATGGTATTTTTATTTTTTTATTTTTTGCTAGTAATGGTGGTGATTAGTGAATTTTAGCGGGACTTCGATATTGCAGCAGACAGATCGGACACCTAACTGACATTTTTTAAACTTTTTTTGGAACCAGTGACATTACAGTATTACAGTAATCAGTGCTAAAAATATGCACTGTTATTGTACTAATGACTCTGGTAGGTAAGGGGTTAACATTAGGGTTGATCAAAGGGTTAAATGTGGTCCCTGGGAGGTGTTTCTAACTGTATGGGGGACTGTGTGACTGAGGAAACACACAGATCTGTCTTCCTGCATAGCAGAATGACAGGATCTGTGTGATCTCCCCTGTCAGAACGGGGATCTGTCTTGTTTATAGAGGCAGATCCACGTTCTGTCACTGCGGGGAATGATCGCATGTGGCCGACATACATCGAGTCAGCCCCACCCGCTGATTGGCTCCCCTGCTGCGCCCACAAATGCGAGTTCCCGTACCGCCGTAAAGCTACGGCAATTTGTGGTAACAGACCACCTTGCCGCAGTATAACTGTGGTTCCTGGTCTTAAAGTGGCTAAAAATGTTCACCTAGAGTGCTTCGCACTTCAGTTTTAGTGCATGAAGTCCTTACTCTCACCATTTTGATGCCATTTTTTCTCTATTTAAATAGCATATTCAAAACCAATACTTATTATAATGCAATACATTTCTCCATGAAAATTCATAAACATGCTGCCATTACATGTGTAGCGCCCCCTGATTAGGTAGGAGCTAGTCTGAGTAGATTTTCGGTAGGTGAGGAAAATTTTATCAGGCCTGACTGATGTGCAGGCCTGATTGTTTTTGTTTCTGGGCTGGGAGTGGCTCAGGTAGGATTGAGTGATTCACAGAACTCAAACTAGTGGAAGGTTTCTGGACAGAGAGCTGGGAGTGTTCTAAGGAGCCCTAACCAATCCCAAATCTGGATTGACAGGGGGCAGGCCTTCTTAAATACTCAGGATCAGCCCAATCTGGGAGGAGTGAGTTTGGGTGGAAGAGCTGGAATGTAGCTGAGGCTGTGGAGGCCTCAACTGGGAGCCCTGAGCCCCCAGTCTGGGGGGGGGGGGTGACCTTGAGGCCAGGGAGCTTGGGTGCAGCCAGGAGGAGAGTGAGATCCTGGAACAGCACAAGGGAGCAGGAGTGCAACAGACAGTGCTACTGGAGAAGATCAGCAAGGAGTCCACCAGGTGGTTGGTGAGTGGCACACACCCTGGAAAGCTGTAGAGGCATTGGGGTGAGAGACCATCTGGCAAGGATGCAGAAGTTAGTAAGGGACTGTGGTGTTATGGTAGCAGTGGAGAATGCAGTTGGAGTGGCTGACAGGGCCTGGAGCAAGAGGATGGGCTGGGAGTAGTAGTCCATCAGGCCGGCTAGCACAGCAGTGTATCTACACAAACAGGGACCAACTGACCCTTCCTGTAATGGGTGGTTCTGAGGCCCTATGCACAGCATGGCAGGTCTCATCATGTGCTAGTCAGGTGGAAGAAACAGAGGAGACCAAGTAAATTAACTTATGGGCCTGGAGAAGTAATGTGCAGGAGAGAGGAACCCGAGTTTAGAGAAGCAAGTGATGCGTTGGAGGAAGAAGTATAACTGAAGCAAAGTGAAGTGCTGGAGGACAAGGAGTGATGTATATACAGAGGGGTATATAGAGGTCCTGTGTCAGCCCTGGTTCACACTGGCGCGCTGTGCGATATTGCATGTGATGCGCACCACATCTGCAGCGCAAATCACATGCGATGTCCGTGTGATGCGATTTCAACCATTCAGATAGTATGGCTGAAATCACATCACATTCGGACTCAAAATGCACAGGGCCCTTTCTTGCGTCGGGAACCGGAATCGGATCGCATGTGTGTTCACACCGATGCGATCCAATTCATGTCCGAACTGTCAGATTGCACAGCGATATGCAAGCTGAAAAGGGGGTGTCATTAACAATGTATGACACCTCAGTTCGGATATGGCAGTGTAAACTGGCATGCGAGTTGGGTGCGATGCGGGAACCTGCAGTGGATTCGCAGGTTTCCCGCATCGCACCAGTGTGAACCGGGGCTCAATGATCAACTAATACTTTGGGGCATTCCACAACATCCCAATCCCTATCAAAGTTCAATTACCCTATTAGAACAAAAGTGCCAGCCTGTTCTATGTCTCTGGCGCAGTATGGATGTGATTGAGGGCAGTGTGAGCAGGTGAACCACAACACTCAGCCACCCCTAAGAGGGCCATTGGCTACACATGTTACAGGAACATGGGTCTTGTGGCGGTATGCAAGGTGATAGACGGATGCCATCTGTCGCCTCGCACACGTTCACTCGGATTGGACTGAAGTGGAGTTTTCGGATCCACTGGAGTCCAGTCTCAGGTGTGGTTAAATGACTAGGAGTAGGGCACAGGGTTGCTATGGCATGGGACTCATAAACACTAGTCTGAGAGAGCTACACATTGGGAATTGGTGGCTGAAGGACTCTACAAGAAATAGAGCATAGAGCGGGAAAGCTACAAAACAATGTGGATGCCCTTTCCCGGGTCCACTGTATAGTTGGGACAGTTGCTCAACCCCAGGGGCTTGAGCAGTGGGGGGGTATGTGACGATATGCGAGGTGAAGTGATAGACGGACACTATCTGATGGAAAAAGAGGTAGGAGACTGCGCTCAGGACTGAAAGAACTAGCTTGCTGCCTCCCAGGGACCTCGCACCCAAATGGGTGGAGCGTGGAAAAGATTAAATGAATAGCTGGGATTGGCGCTGCTAAAATATTACAATATCTTGCTTCTCATGTGTTTCTATGTAGTGGTAAATTCTGGCACTCTTTATCAAAGCTGAGTGAAAATGTGTAAATGAAGAAAGTGCAAACCGTGCTCCTGACTTATCTTGATGTGCAAAATCGTGCTATTGAAGTAGTAGATGGTTTCAATACCCAGCCACGGGTCTTATGAATCCATTACTCTAAAACTGATGCAATAATGTAGGTCCAATAACAGATCTATGTAGTGGTAAATTCTGACACTCTTTATCAAAGCTGAGCGAAAATGTGTAAATGAAGAAAGTGCAAACCGTGCTCCCGACTTATCTTGATGTGCAAAATCATGCTATTGAAGTAGTAGATGGTTTCAATACCCAGCCATGGGTCTTATGAATCCATTACTCTAAAACTGATACAATAATGTAGGTCCAATAACAGACATTACTCTAAAACTGATACAATAATGTAGGTCCAATAACTGATGCCTCGCATACGTTCATTTGGATTGGATTGAAGTGTGGTTAAATAACCAGGAGGAGAGCACAGGGTTGCTCTGGCCTGGGACTCAGAAACACTAGTCTGAGAGAGCTATACATTGGGAATTGGTGTCTTAGTACTGTGAGTCATGCCCCGAGTGTCAAATGTCTGCACTATCA
Source organism: Glandirana rugosa (assembly GCA_018402905.1). Classification (NCBI taxonomy): domain Eukaryota; kingdom Metazoa; phylum Chordata; class Amphibia; order Anura; family Ranidae; genus Glandirana; species Glandirana rugosa. The sequence goes on from BLSH010295455.1 coordinate 1,241,649, forward strand.
CCCCATTTTCGCAGTCCGCTTGTTCCCCTACCCATAATTGAAGTGCCTTTTGAGAGAATTGGCATGGATCTGGTGGGGCCAGTAGTAAAGTCTGCCCGGGGCCACCAGCACATTCTGGTAATATTGGACTACTCAACACGCTATCTTGAAGCCATACCCTTGTGGAATACCTCGGCTAAGACTATCGCCAAGGAATTGGTCCAGGTATTTAGTCGCGTGGGGATCCCAAAAAGAGCTCTTAACGGACCAGGGCACCGCATTCATGTCCAGGGTTACTAAGGAACTGTGCAAGTTATACAACCATCTCCGTACTTCTGTCTACCACCCCCAAACGGATGGACTTGTGGAGAGATTTAATAAAACCCTCAAAAGTATGTTGAAAAAGGTGGTCGACAAAGAGGGGAGAAATTGGGATTTTTTTGCTACCATACCTCATGTTTGCCATACGAGAGGTTCCGCAGGCGTCTATTCCCCATTTGAACTCTTGCACGGTAGACATCCCAGAGGGCTGCTAGATGTCACAAAAGAAATGTGGGAAGGAGAGGCCACCCCCATATAGAAGCATCATAAAGCATATCTCCTTGATGCAGGATCGAAACGCAGCTGTCCTGCTGCTGGTACGGGAACATATGGAGCGAGCCCAGGAAGCCCAGAGGAGGGTTTATAATCGGGGTGCCAAGATCCAAACTTTCAACCCCAGGGACAGAGTCCTCGTACTGGTCCCCACTGTTGAAAGTCAATTCCTGGCCAAGTGGCAGGGTCCCTTTGAGGTTAGGGAAAGTGTAAGGGAGGTAAACTACAAAGTTTACCAGCCACGGAAAAGAAGACTGGAGTAAATTTACCATGTTAATCTATTAAAACCATCGAAGGACAGAGAGAGTTTATTGACCGTCTCCCCTCCTCAACAGGACAGGATACCAATGACCCCTTATTGTCCCCATAACTCAGTCCTTGTCCATAATGCAACAAAATGACGTTAAAGAATTTGTGAGTAAAAATAGAGACTTTTTCTCCCCTTTACCCGGACTGACCTCAGTGATCCAGCATGACATAATCACGGAACCAGATGTTCACATAAATGCAAAACCCTATAGAATCCCTGAGGCTAGGCGCGAGGCAGTGGCGAAAGAAATCAAAACCATGTTAGAGTTGGATGTGATAGAGGAGTCCCACAGTGACTGGTCGAGCCCCATAGTGCTGATCCCGAAGCCTGATGGCACTATCAGGTTCTGTGATGACTTTAGAAAGTTGAATAGCGTGTCCAAGTTTGATGCATGCCTCGGGTTGACAAACTTATAGACTGGTTGGGAGGTACAGAACAACTCTAGACCTAACTAAGGGCTATTGGCAGATACCCCTAACAGAAACAGCAAAGGAGAAGACTGCCTTTTCTACCCCTGAAGGGTCATTTCAGTACAAGCGGATGCCATTTCGGTTACACGGTGCCCCTGCATCATTCCAAAGAATGATGGATAAACATTAAGACTGCATCGCTCCTATGCAACAGCCTATTTGGCTGATGTTATCATCCACAGCCCCGAGTGGGAGTCTCATTTGCCGGGTAAAAGCGGTAGTGGATGCCCTTCGGAGAGCGGGACTCATGGCCAACCCTAAGAAATGGGCCATAGGTCTGGAGCTGGTTAAGCCACAGGCCAACAAACTTGAGGCAATCCAAAAATGGTCCCAATCGCTGACTAAAAAACAAGTGCGTGCATTCCTGGAGATCACGGGCTATTGCAGGCGTTTCATACCGGACTTTGCCACCATTGCCATCCCTTTAACAGAACTGACGGTCACCTCTGGGATATCAACAAGGAACATGGTACGAATGTCACTCAACATTTTAACCAGGTACATGGGGGTAATGCCTCTCTTTTGCAGATACAGGGTATTGAACAAGTTAGGGCGCCCAGAAGGGGTGGCAACAGCTTTACCAGACTCTGCAAGAGAGAGGTATTTTGGATATTTACTTTACACACGAGGATGCCTGAGGGGTTGAACTTTGAGTGGGACTTCACTCATTTTTATGAGTAGTTCTTTTTGTCCCTTTTTTTGTATCCCTTTCTTCTTTTATCCCCATTTTTTGTATCTCTTTCTCCTTTTTGTCCCCATTTTTTGTATCCCTTTCTTCTTTTGTCCTCATTTTTTTATTTGTTTTTTTTTTTTGTATCCCTTTCTCCTTTTTGTCCCCATTTTTTGTATCCCTTTCTTCTATTGTTCCAATTTTATTATTATTTTTTGTATCCCCTTCTTTTGTCCCCATTTTTGTATCCCTTTCTTCTTTTGTCCCCATTTATTTATTTATTTGGTTTTTGTATCCCTGTCTCCTTTTTGTCCCCATTTTTTGTATCCCTTTCTTCTATTGTCGCCATTTTATTATTATTTTTTTGCATCCCCTTTTGTCCCCAATTTTTGTATCCATTTCTTTTTTTGTCCCCATTTTTTTTTGGTCTCTTCGTGCGTTTTGTATGTATCCCACTCCCCCTCCTCCCCCGATGTGCATTCCCTTTATGCTCTCTGCGGTTCTGGTAATTTTCAGACTTAAATTTATTATTTTACCATTATATATGTCAATGATTTTCTTTTAGAACTGTTGATTTATGCAATTTAAGGGTTTTGCTGTATGCTTGCTGTATTTTTACAGTATCTTGCATTATCTTGCAATATTTTACAATATTTTGCATTATTTTTTGTTTTTGTTTCTGTTTTGTTCTTATTTGGTTTCTTTTATACATTTGTCTTCTATATTCATCATGCATTCTTGCTGTACATGATTATTTGCTTGTTTTCGATGTTTATATCTTTTTGTCATGACATGGCAACATGTATGTTTTACAGTGAAGGTAGTGATCTCTCTTTATATGTATTGAGACATCTTGGAAGACATTATGGGACTTTAAGAGACAAAAGAAGAACATTTCATTCACTGGTCACATTGATCATCACCACACCTGAATTGCATTATCCAATTATTATGTGCTGTGTTTTTTGTATATATGTACCAGTATTTCTTGTGTCCTTTATGGTTGTGATAAAGCATTTTATCGTGTGAAACGCATCACCTTTCCTGTGCCTGTGCCTTTGTAAGTTGTTTTTATGATCTCCTAATAATAAATTTTCATTGCATTGAGTTTGGATGTGCAGCCGTTCCTCCTTTTTCTCCACAAGACCTGACGAACGGTAGAGGGTCAGTCATAGTGAAGTGGAATCCTGAGACCGAAAAGGCATCCCAGTGGTTAAAGCAAGCCCTTTGTGCACATTCGGTGCTTGTGACCCCTGATTTCTCAAGGGAGTTTGTTGTGTAGTCCAATGCCTCTGATGTGGGTCTAGGGGCGGTACTGTCCCAGATCAGAAATGGGGAGGAGCACCCGATGGTATACCTGAGCTACAAGCTGAACAGGCATTAAAAAAAATTACACAATCCTATAGAAAGAGTGTCTCGCTATCAAATGGGCCTTAGACGCCCTGAAGTATTATCAGTTGGGGAGACCGTTCCGGCTAGTCACCAACCATGCCCCCTTGAAGTGGATGTGTGACAACAGGGAAAAGAATAGTCGGGTGACAAGGTGGTTCCTCGCTTTACAGCCCTTTGAGTTTACAGTGGAGCATAGAACGGCAAAGCTACAAAACAATGCCCTTACCCGTGTCCACTGTATAGTTGGGACAGTTGCTCAACCTCAGGGGCTTGAGCGGGGGGGGGGGGTATGTGAGGATATGCAAGGCAAAGTGATAGACAGACACTATCTGAGGCCTGGCATAAGTTCATTTGGATTGGAATTAAGTTTTCAGGTCCACTGGAGTCCAGTCTCAGGTGTGGTTAAATGACCAGGAGGAGAGCACAGGATTGCTCTGGCCTGGGACTCAGAAACACCAGTCTGAGAGAGCTACACATTGGGAATTGGTGGCTGAAGGAGTCTAAAAGAAAGGTTTGCATATGCTTTTATTTGAGGTGTCTGGGACGAGCCCCGCACCGTATAGTGAGGTAACTTGTTCTGTTTAGTTTAGAGCCGGATGGCAAGGATTTGTTTTTGCTATTTTGTTTGTTTATTATGACTGCAGCCTTTACTAATAAACCTGGCAATCAGTTTTTTTAAGAAAGTTTGCTTGTATGCTGCCTTTTTCCCAGGAGAGGTGATCCCCACAAGCTAACCTCCCACAGTCTTCACAAATATAGGATTGTTACAAAAAGGCTTACTTGGCTAAAATTGTTTGGAAATTCAGATTCAAGATTGACAGAGGTAAAACAGACAATAGAGAGTATTGCAGATGGATAATGTAAAGCCATTGCCTCACATTTAGCAGCAGCATTGTCACACTGCTGTATGTGCTCCTTCAACAGGCCTGTTAGACAAGCAACCTGACCGCTAACTGAAGTAGTTCACATGGTGGGCAGACAATGCTGCTGCTGTGAGACAGTGGCATAGCCACTTCACTCTTTCTGTGGTGAATTGCTCCACAGTGTCAGTCCCTATCATGGTCAGCAAGATATATATATATTAAGTTCATTAATTACTAGTTAAAATATATATAAATAGTTGAATGACCATTTTAATAGTTGAAATGAGGTCTTGGCCACAGCTCTATCTTAAAGACACTTTAAAATATGTTTTAATAAAACCCTGCTCTGTATTCTTTTGTACGCTGACAGAGAATGATGATTTATTTTAATTTTTAATGCAATTATTATATTTTTTTTATTTTTGTAATTGTTCCTGACCATTAAAGCAGCAGCCTTCTCATTGCATGTTAGATCTGCTGTATTCAGAGTGTCAGCAGTTGCAAATAGCTCCAGTACCAAATAATACATTTTAGCTGGCACTGTCAGGCAGCGTGCCTACATAAATCTGGTCATTAGGGATGGGCCGAATGGACCCCTGTTCGTTTCGCACCGGAACGTCTGAACACTGTGAAAGTTCGGACTGAATAAGGAACCCCATTAACGTCAATGGGACCCGAACTTCAAAAATAAAAAATGCCCTTTTGAAGGCTTATATGCAAGTAATTGTGCATACAATAGTTATAGGGGTCCAGGTCCTGCCCTGGGGGACATGTATCAAAGAAAAAAAAGTTTTTGAAAAAAGTGATTTTTAAATGAGCAGTGATTTTTGGATTTTTAAAGTGAAAGCATAAAAATGAAAAATTCCTTCCAATACGGTGCCTGGGGGGTCCCCTTAGTCTACCTGTAAAATGGCAGATCTGTACCATGTCTAGAATCTGCTGCAGCAATAATTGCAGTTATAAATAGTGTTGAGCGAACCCGGATTGTAACGTTCGGGTCCGTACCGAACTTTCGGGTGTCCGGGGCACGGACCCGGACATTTCAAAAATCGTTCGGGTTTGGTCCGGGGTTCTGCTATTTTACTCCACGTGTTGAGAAGCTGCAGGGCAGCCAATCAACAAGCGTTTCACTGGTTTGCCCTTAGAAGCCATCACAGCCATGCCTACTAATGGCATGGCTGTGATTGGCCAGTGCATCATGTGACCCAGCCTCTTTATAAGCTGGAATCACGTAGTGCTGCAGTCACATGCTCTTGGGTTAGTGTAGGGAGAGGTAGCTGACAGCGTGAGGGAGAGAATAGAGACATTTTAAGATCTGATCCTGCATCCTGAGATAGATTACTTTACTACTGCTGTGCTGTTGCTCTGAGGACAGATAGCAGAAATTAGAGATTTCACATACCGCTGCTTTGAGTTG
>BLSH010295455.1:1272290-1298828 GCA_018402905.1 Glandirana rugosa
TTCATGTTAAAGAGACCGTAGACCTGCGACTAGCAAACAAAATAAACAAACAGTCAGGCACCAAATGTACAACACACAGTGACGATCAGCGTCCAGATGCCAGAGAAATTGTACTTTCTGGGCCACCTGGGGGGGGACAATCTGTCACCCTATTTCATAGAAGTATTTGAGTTTAGGCGGTTCCAGGCACTCCAGTGCCTCTAATTTCAATAAGACTAGCGGTGTGTGCTAATAAAAAAACCCTGGCCGGGGTATATATGTAGGGACGTCCCTGTGCAAAACACCGCTAAATACAATGGAAGGGAGGAGGGAAGGAAGGGAAAAGGAGGAGGGCCGGGTGGGATGGATCCCAGGAACTAGGTCGCGGGATAGATATCCTAGTCTTATGAAGATAGTTCCTCTTGTGCTTTAATTGGAGTGTCGCGACCTGAGTGTACTCCGTGGGATAGAGTGGGGGATATGGGACCTTATCAATAATGGAATTCGCCCTTTAGGGCCTATATGGCCAGTCTGTGTGGTACCAGAGGCACAGTCCAAAGTAGTAGCAAAGTAAATTCAAGTATCTTGCAATGTGCCACAATGTGTACAGCCACGCCCCCAAAGGCACAGGAGTTCCAGTTCCATGTACCGCGAAGAATAGCGTAAAGTGAGGAGGGGAAGGTGGAGGAGATGTTGTCAGATCAATGGGAACACCCCAAAGTTAATGCTGCACAATAGTCCAAGCGTAAAAGTGTTATCTGCAAGGGAATGCTGGTAAAGTCATGGTGATGTGCCATAAGGTATAATTGTGTATAGAGGGCCAGTCTCCATTAATGTCTCCTTAGAGGACCTGGGGACGCTGTGCAGTAATCAGGGCTGCGCTGGAGTCGGGGGGGGGGGGCTGTTGCTCCGTACAGTCTAAATTCACCCCTGAGAGTAATGCTGCTATATTTCCCATCTGTTGGAGGGTATACAGCTTTTGCGCAAGCCCAAAGTGTCCCCAGGGCCCATTAGGCACTCGGAGTAGCGTACTGAGGGAGCATCTGGATCGATGAAGAGACCGGGAGGATCATGACTTTACCAGCATTCCCTTGGCCCAGACACTACAATCACTCTGGCGTCCGTACGACTGATTGTTTGTTTTATTTGTTTGTCAGTCCGTGGTTTAGATGTTGTGTGTCACCCCATTTGTGTAACAGTTTTGGAGGACACCCCACATACTGGAGGCTCCTCTCTGTTGTGATTTTAATTATAAGTCAATTTAATAAAATTTGTTACTTTTCTTAACTTTGACCTGTCACACTCTGAGTCGCTCACTAAGCCACTTTGTCCTCTCTTAGGACCATTTCTATATACATACCTATTTGGCTTACAGTTCAGACTAACCTGCATGGTACACAGGCTAACGTAACTACTTAGTGTATACGCAGCCACACCACTGCATTGAGTTTAGTTATCTTAGGGGTCCAGAGGTGCAGAGTCTGTGTAATGTAAAGGGGTCCAGAGGTGGGGGGGCTGTGTAATGTAAAGGGGTCCAGAGGTGCAGAAGCCTGTGTAATGTAAAAGGGTTCAGAGATGTGGGTGGGATGTGTAATGTAAAGGGGGCTGTGTAATGTAAAGGGGTTCCAGTGGCGGCTGGTGCTCAATATTTTGGGGTGGGGGGCAGCAAACACCACCCACCCCTCCGTGGGAGACAGACAGCGGCATAATGTAAATGTGTCCAGAGGTGCAGTTATGGAGAGGGGGTACACAGTAGTGACAAAGAGATATTGCGGTGTGCAGAGGTATGCTGGGAGCACTTTGGGTTGTTTTTACATTTTAATGTTGGGGGGGTGCTAGATATAGAATCCGCCCCAGGTGCCAAATGCTCTAGGTATGCCCCTGGTGTGCTTACCTATTTTTAATCTGCTCCAGTCCAGTCATGTGATCTTGCAGCTGCAGCTCCCTTATCAGTGAACAGATGCTGCAGGAAAGAGGAGGGAATGACCAAAATGGCTTGACCATGGGAGCCTATAGGTGACATCTAGGCTTCCAGAACTCACAGCTGTTGTTGAGCACTCCCTTACACAGGGGAGCCAGAGCTGCAGGATCATGTGACCAGACCGAAGTAGAGTAAAAAATGTAAGCACACAGATCTTTATTGCACAGGGTATGCAGAATAGTAGGAGGAGGGGGAGGGAACATTTTTAAGAATAGTTAGAGCTAGGATTTTCTTCCATGTTAACATATGTATTTTCTGATATAATGAATAAGCAATCTGCTGTATTAAAATTGCTTTGTTGTAATAAAAAGACTGAAATTATAATAGAAATGTTGTAACACCTCCACTCTTGTGATTATCCTAATAAACAGCATCCCTCTCAGTGAAGTCCGGGGTAGTTCTGGTAACACAGGGGAACAGCTGGAGGGATCCAAGGCTCAAACACAATGGGCCACCCTACTGGAAATGGAGTGCTCTGGTAGCAGTTGGGAGCCCCCATAGCAAGCAGCTTGCTATGGGGGCACCTAAGCCGAGCTGCAGCTCTGGGTGTCCATTCAGACATGGAGCTGTGGTTTGGCCCCACCCCCTCTCTCACTTAATTGGCTAACTGACTTTGATTGACTTTGATTGACTGTGTCTCAGCTAATCAGGAGGGAGAGTCCCAGGTGGCCAAGACACTTGTAGACATCACTGGACAGAGATGGTGCTCAGGTAAGTATTAAGGAGGCTGAGGGTGTCTGCTGCACACATAGAATGCATTAAGATAAAAAAAAAAAACCTTCTGACTGTACAACCACTTTAATATACCTATCACGTAAAGAATGAAGTTAATCAGCAATACCAATTAAATAATATTTCTCTCACCAAGGCTTCCAACTGACCTATCTTGCTTGGCAGACTTCTTGCATTAGTGAATAAACACTTTATTCTTTTTTGTCGCATTTTGCACTTGGGTCTTGCATAATGTTTTTGTAGTACAACTAGAACTGTACTATAATTTCCAATGGTTGTTTGTAATATGGGAACCTTCTTATCACCTGCCATAGCCCTCCCCCCATCATCTCCCATTTCACCCACTATTAGGGTCTGACCCGTCTGCCCCATTACATTATAATTTACCCTCCCACCTCAATTCTAGTTTAAATACTTCTCCTGTCTTCCCATAAACCTCTCCCCATCACAGCAGACCCATCTTTAGCATACAGGTTGTACATTAATGAAAAATCAGCACACTGCTTTGAAAACCCAAATTCCTCCCTTTCATACCATGTCTTTGGATATGTATTAGGTTCTCTAATTTCCCCATCATTCCCGTGTTGCATATTGCAACATATGTTAAAATCGATATTTCTTTGCTAGAAATTGCTGTAAACCCACCAAAAAGTATATATTTTCTGTAGTAGTAGAGTCCCTGGAGAATAAATGGTGGTAGTTGCAATTTTTTATGGTGCACAATAGTTGCGCAGTTTTTTTTATCAAATGCATATTTTCAAGAAACAATGAAACAACAAAACAAATTATTTTAGTGCAAGCAAATACAATATCCTTCCCAATTTTTGCTAAAATATGAAATATGGAGTTGTGCTGAGTAAATAGATACTAAACACATCAAGTCTCAAAATTGTGCATGCCCATAGAATCTTAAAAAATGATGGTACCCAAAATTCTCCATGGAGTTAAGCCTGAACAATGGCACTTTTATTGCTCTCACTCCGTGATCGTTACGACAATACCTCACGTGTGCTTTGCAATGCATGTTTACATACACATGCTTGCCTTATGCTGTGTATTTTATATGTGGTGTATGCATGGGTGACAAGAGTGCTTTCAATTGTTTTTAATTATTTTTATTTATTTTGTGCAATCCTTTTTTTTTTTTAGATTTTTTTTTTTACTTTATTGCCATCACAAGGGAACTAACAAGTCCACTAATTGATAGCATGGGCAGGTGACAGGTCCTCTTTAGACTCCCAATGTCTTCCCTGCCATCCAATTCAACTATTCAAGCACATATCCTATTTGAATAGCTGTATTATCAGCTATAATAGCTGAGGAATGACAACTGTGACCCCGAAAGTGACGTAATACACATTGTTTCCGGGATCGTTAGTCACAGGAAGGATCAAGGAATAGATGTTCCTCCTGCTTTCACTGGGGAAGTGGTTTCTTGCGGGCCCAGACCCCCAGTCCGAGCCAGTCGATCGCTTTTGTTGGAGAGCTCTTCAGCATCAAGCTCAGCAGCAGCTGTGAGCTTGATCCAACCACTTGTCTGCCATGACATTTATAACATCACTTGGTAGACAAGTGGTTAAACCCATTGCAGCAACTTCATATGGAACATCAGGAAATCTAACATTAGATGCAATAATCTCTAGCACAAAAAATGTTCCTAAATACTGTTTTCTCTCTGCTGTATACTGCGGTCTCACCGCAATGTAACATGAGGAGGCAGAGCAAGCTGGAAAGCTCTGCTAAAGCTTGAGATGTCACTCTCAGGGAGCTGAAGTTTCTTGTTTATTCTGATAATAGACTGGCAGCAAGGCTCCCTGTAGGAGTTGCTGCCAATCACACTCACCCCACTTGAGAACCGCCCTTCAAGTCTCACAAAAATGTGTGTGTCATGTGAGATGGCTAGCTTCTTGTAATCATTATTGCTGGAGCCTCCTCGCAAGCACACATAGTTTGTGTGGATGTAGAACAGGGGAGAGGGAGCAGATACCATTAATCCTGCTGGAGTTGCCCCTCAGGCTGATGGAAAGAGTCACATGGTCACATACACACTTACAATGGCAATGCAATAGACAGAGAATCGGCTACTATAGCGTTGCCACTGAAAATATACAAGCACATGGAAATGGCAGGATCAACCAGGTATTTACTAACAAGGAAAACTTTCTTGCCTGAAAGATTCTACACCTTGGTCCAAAAATAATTTTACAGAACTATACACAATGTTAGGTTTAATGACACTTTGGGGTTGATTTACTAAAGCTTGAAAGTGCAAAATTTGGTGCAGCTCCACACAGAAACCAATCAGCTTCAAGGTTTTATTGTCAAAGTTTGATTGAACAATCTGAGGTTAGAAGCTGATTGGCTAGCATGCACAGCTGCACTGTTTTTTGCACTCTCCAGCTTTAGTAAATCAACCCCTTTATTTAGACAGTTTATGTTTGTGTTAGTTCTTAACAGAACCAAAATTGTATCTGTGTAATATTTTGACATCACTACCATTTGTGATTGTGAATGGCAGTCATCCTTGTAATTTCTGAATTGAAATACATACATTTTTTTTTTAAATAAAGAAAGTATAAAAAATATTTTTCTGTTGTATGGGTTACTGGATATTGTGTATTATCATTGCTTTGTTCTATCTTATTGCTTCTGATTTTCCTTATCTCTTCAGCAGAAAGTTCTGGAAGGACAGTTTCTATTCATTGAAATTTCATAGGCTGGATTCAGAGTAATATTCTTTTCAGGTCAGCTAATGTTTAGATTTATGGCGAAGGCCTATTGCCCTCTGCTCCATAGAAAAAGACAAGGTTGGCTATCAGAGATAATAGGTGATTGGGAGTTCCCCCCACATTCCCTTCAATCAATGTGCATATCATACATAATGTTCCAACGAGTTGCATTGCCTGCTTAAAGCGGAAGTAAAGCACATTATGAAAGACTTACCTTAAAATGAAGGCCTCCAGCGGTGCGCTGTCACCGCTGCAGAGGCATCCATCTTCAGGGTTCTTCTGACTGGCGCATTCTGACTGGCGGAGCAGTGCGCGGGAGTCTCAGCAGCGGCACACAGCTCTGAAGGAATGACAAGGGCATGCCGTTCCTTCAGAGCGCATGCGCCAGTGACATTACCGGCTGCTGCTTGCTTGAATATTTCCTAAAAGGTGGAGATTTAGGAGATATTCATTTTACCTACAACTTTATTATAAGCTTATCTGTGGTTAAAAATAATAAAACAGAGTTTACTACCCCTTTAAGTTGAACAATGTGTTGCCTCCCTAAGATGAAAACTATCCATGTTTCCAATGGTAAAGATAAACATTTTAGGCTAGGTTCATATCTGTACAGGTGCAGGAGTGTGTGACTATTGAACCAGTATCCGCACCCATGGGGGTGCCAATAATTCTCAAAGTGGTTCCAAAGTCTAAACATTTTTACCCTAATGCATTCCTTGTATTGGGTAAAATAATGTTCAGATAGTAATATCGCCTTCTCACCCCCTTACAATGACCTGAATCTTCACTCAATCCAGCACTGTGCTCATCTGTAGCCTATCTATAGTGTCTCTCCCCACTCTCAAAGGCTTTGCTGAGGCAGTCACAAGGTGGTCAGCCACATCCTGAAATGAGGGAGCAGGGGGCGGGGCCAAGCCACACTGTCTGTACTATGGACACAGGCAGCGTGGCTCAGGATAGAGCCTGCAGGTGTGCCACCTTCCTATGATGTTGCACCAAGAACAGGGGGAGCCAGAAGCGCCAGGAGACCCCAGAAGAAGATTGGGTCTGCTCTGTGCACAGAGCAGGTAAGTATACCATATTAGTTATTTAAAAAAAAATACTTTAATGCCATGCAAAATAAAAGAGGTGATGTGGTTTCCCCACATATGGAAATTCATGGTGTCAAAGCACTGTGCGGCCGCATTTTAAAAAATAACCTTTTCTGCAGGAAATGTGTTCATGCAAATGCAGCATGTAGAACCACTAAGATATGAACCTAGCCTAAAACAATGAGAAAAATAGGGTTATGATCTGGCACTACCACTATGACAGGCCTCCATCCCTAAATTACATACATACATAGAGAGAGAGCGGTCGTTGGGACTTTGAATGAGGCAAGTCATAAAAAAGTTACATCACATGACAATTTCATGAATGGAATAGGTGGGTAGAATAAAAGTTAATTTATTGTACACAGTAGGACATTCATATCATAAAAGTCATAGAAATCATGAAAAGCTGACAATTCAAAAATACATATTGTATGAGTACATGTATGCATATATGGGTTCACTCATCAGAGAAATATGTCTTTCAAGATGTACAGGCATACACAATACTCTACGCATTTCGAGGATCCGTCCTCTCATCAGGAGTATCATTTCATAAGCGTCTATAAGTATAATTAGTACAAAACTGTATTATTTCCTAGTATAAAACCAAGGAAAGAAATCTGAGGTGGAGGAAAATGTAAAAAAGACTAGTTCTTACATGTCTGCTTTCATAATCACCCAATAGGTATTCATGGGATGGGAGGTGTCCAATACAACGTCCACCCCGGGGTTGAGATGGGAACATTGGACCCAGACCTGGGACAACAGCGGAGCGGCCAACCAGGGAATGTATGGGAATAAGTGGAAAGCACCTCTAGACCACACCATGCTGGAAGGAAAATGAATGTAAGTGTCAAAGAGTACTGACATGTAGTTGATAAGATAACAAGGTAGAAGAGTTGTCTAAGAACTGACCAGAGTTGGAGTGAGAAAGGATTGATCAAAGAGGAAGGGAGTGTCCCACTGGGAGGGTGGGGGAGTGAAAGAGTGATGATACAGGTGTCTGAGCCCCATACTGACCAGTGGAGTAAGTGCAGGAATGCCAAAGTAAGTGAGTGAACAAAGTCGTAATGCAGACTTACATAGTTAGTGTTAGGCGGGCTCAAGGAGACATGCTGCAAGGTGACCCAGTGAAGGAGTGAGAAGCTGGCCGGTCCAAGCTGTTGTACTCATGGGAATGGGAGTGTCCCCACCAGTGTCATGCTCGGCAACCAATGGGCAATGCAGGGAAGGTGGAGCCCCACTCCGGTATGGACGTCGGAAATGAACTCACGCCCGCTCATTCTGACTTGCCTCATTCAAGTCCCAACGACCGCTCTCTCTCTATGTATATAGCCTAAAACAATGTGCATATGCAATACTGTATATATTAATATGCAGATATAAAAATGCTTTGAATTTATGTTAATAATAGTTGCAATTAACTAGAATACTATGTGCCAGGAGCCTTTATTTCTAAAGATTAGTTCCAAGAATTTCAGATCTAATAGTAGCATGGAAGGACAGATTATGCTTAAGTTGATATTAATTTCTCTCAGGGCTCTGTAAGCTGTTGTTGTCTTTCAGACACTATTCATTGCCTGGCCATAGATATGCAAATCTGTAGATGTTACTAGCAAATGCAAAACAATTTTCCTTTAGTCACATTTTCAAAGTCAGAAATACCACTCTAACAAAGCTATTTTGGGTGAAGCGTTGACCCATGGGTTAAATTCTGGCCTCTTATGCACTCTGCATTCTATTACAATTAACAACAAAAAAAATCAGCTTACATAGGAGATCCATGCCTTTTTTCCTCAACAATCATGTTCAACCAGATGCATAAACCTGTTGGCGTTGTAGTTTGAGACATTTTTCTCTGCTGTCCAAAATGTACCAAAATGCTGAGTCGCTAAACCATATTGCCTGCAAAACCTTTTTTTTGGATAGAGTAAGGAAGGCTTAGGACCTCTGTCGTGTTTTTTCAGTGATCACATTGAGTGTTAAAATGCAATGTTTCGGGGGAGCATGCAGGAACCCTTCGTCAAGCATGCCACATGCTTGATGAAGGGGTCCTGCATGCCCCCAAAATATTGCATTATAACACTCTGATGTGATCACCAAACGAATTCTTGGACTTTATTTCAATGATTCTTGGGGTACTGGAGACATAAACTTTGGCTTATGCTTCCAGTCTCTAACTGAGTTGCTGCAACACCCATTCACTTTTTGTCTTTTCCAGGAATTTGAGTGACAGAAATATTATACATGATCCATAAGAGATCTTTCCCATTTTTCCTCACTTCCTGTCTGTGAAACCCACAGTGGAACAAGAAAAATCTGAAACAGGGACACATACAGCAATAAAATGTGACAGGAGTTCTAGCTTTCCGTTACTTTACAAACAAAGCATTTTTATTTTTCTGAGATGTCAGTGGAGATTTACCATCACTTTCTGTCTGGTCAAACCATTGTCTGCAGAATAGGAAGTGAAGGGAAATCTTTGAAATGGAGTCCCAGATAGTAGTAAAAGCTGACAGGGGTTCTATACCATCCACTTTCTATACAGAAAACGTAAAAGGATCTCGCTAGACATTTATTTATGGATACTTTTGTTTCCTAACACAATTTTTTAACACCTATATATTTTCATGTCCTCACTTGTTCATGGCATATGTGGTATTGATTATCACAAGAAAGTGATGAACACTGTATGTATGAGAAATGGCACTTGTGATTTGTAGCAAAATTAAAGTGGTAGTAAACCACCACTTGTACCTACAGGTCAGCCTATAATAAGGCTGACCTGTAGGTACCATGAATATCTTCTAAACTTGCACGGTTTTGGAGATATTCACTATATACGCTGCTGCCCACTGGTGCCGTTTCTTCAGGGTTGCCACCTGTACGGGTTTCATCCGGACAGTCCGGTTTTTGAATGATGAGTATAGGTTTCTGTCTGCCCCAGACCCGGACACATCATTCAGAGCGGACGGCCGAGAGTGACAAGCCTGCTCAGTGGATGATGTAAGTGTGCTCTCACTACTAGCTGCTACAGTGTGAGCCCACACCGCACTAATGCTAAGCTAAGTACAGGGGGATCCGGACTCCGGGAGGGGATTCAGTGAGCCTGCACTGCCTTCCGCCCTGATAGCATGCAGGAGGGAGCTGCGGGCGGCCTGGGACAAGGGGGGCAGAGCTGCCCCAGCTGCAGTGTGTGTGAGGAAGACAGCTGACGAATCTAAAAAGCAGGGACGAGGATGGGCCCATATCTATGCCAGCCGGCTTCCTTTCTATGGCAGCAGCTCACCCCTTTCCATACAGGAGAAACTCACTTTCTCCCGGGCGCAGGCTCCTCTCAGGCTGGACCGGGGATGTCACAGAGCTCCTCCACAGGTGGGCAGAGCAGGCAGACAATCCTACACTGCAGCCCCAGTCACTGCTTCCTGCCCAGCAGACATCAGGGCTCACCCTGGGGCAGACTGAAGATAACAGGGGACGGATGGCAGACTGCATATTCTCCTCATGTGAGTTCCAAACTCTATAATTCCGTGCTGTAAACCTGTTCTGCACATTTGCAGTGCAGCTTTACTGAAAGAGAAAGTAAAAATGTTCAGGAATATGCTGGGACTTTTCAGGGTCCATGGATGTATTCCACACACACTGTATCTTATTAAAAATCATTATATTTGATAACGTGGAATACATTACTTCTATGTAGAACCTGAAAAGTTCCAGTGTATCCCTGACATTATTATATATGATTATAAACTGTATTATTATAATATATTCCTGACATTGTAAAACATTTGAGCATAAACAGCAACGGACATGTTCTAGATTACAGCCCAACTCCAGGAAAGGGGAAAAGTCCACTCTTACAGTGCTGGGGGGAAATTACCACTTTCACTTTTATGTTTCCATGCTCCAGCCAGCTGCAGAGCTCTCCTCCTTCACCCAAAGCCTCAGCATCATCACCACATATCATACAGGAACATTAACCCTGTATGGTACGATGAGGACGATGGAGTGTGACCACAGCCTGTCACAGCTTTTACAGAAGCTGCAGGGGACCAGTCACAAATTTTGAAGGAACCAGCTAAAATTGGGTGCACACAGATTACATTTCTTCCAATTCAGCAGGACAAGACAATTTTTGATCTGTGTAGCCCTGCCTGCTAGACAAGAGTAAATCATCAGATCAGCTTCTGTTGAATAGGACTGATGGAAAATCTTGTTTAATCAGCAGCTTGCAGCCAATCAGCAGCAGCGCTGATCAGTGTATTCTGACAGGGGAGTGTCCTCACTGTCAGAATACAATGTCTCAGCAGGCATGGACAATTTTGCATCCACCTCCCTTGTGTGGCTGTAGGGATCTGTTGATTTTGGTTTCTAATTCAGCCCTGGGCTAAAAAGAAAAAAAAAATCCTATGCGTATGTACCAGCTTAAGTAGTTTTACCCTAATCCTCTGCCCCTAGACCAAAGCCAGCCATAGACAGTTCAAAATTTGGCCAGTTTAGTAGACGTGGGTACAACCAGCCTGTTGGATTTTACATGCAATTATTGCTAGTGGCTGGTATAGCCGCTAGCAGTAATCACTGTGTTCTCCAAGCAAGGAAAGCTCCCCCCACCCCCCTGCCTGGAAAACACAATGGCTCTGCAGGAGAGATTCCCCCATCAACACTGACGGTTTTGATTGAGGAATCAAGCAATTTTCTTTCCTGCGACCTGTGGTTGCAGGAAAGAAAATCACTCCATCTATGACCAGCTTAAATGAATATTTAACCCAATGCAGTACAGGAGGCCCCACTTCAAGGGTGGATTTTTGTTTGTTTATTTTCCTGGAGTTGAGATTTAAACCTCCATTAAGAAAGAAGACACTTGGGTCAAGCAGGTACATAAATGGAGGATTTTATGTATATGTAAGTGTTTGTATATATGTGTGTGTATCTGTAGGTGTGAAATGCCTCATGGGGGGTACTGCTGTGCACTAGGGTGTATATGCTCCTCATCTCTGCACACTCTTGCACATTGTATATAACATATCCCTTACCCCTGCACTCTGTATGTTATCTGTTCCTGATTTCTGTATACTGCACATTATGTTTGCTCCTGACTCTTACACTTTCTAAATTACTCAGTTCTGACCTTTGCACTCTAAGTTGAGATAAAGATCAGGTGTGGGTAAGATGATTGGTCATGAGGTTGCCACCTATCCAGGTTTTCACTGGGATCTTCCCAAAGATTTGATTTGATTCCCAGCATCCTGACAAATTTGTTCTGAATCCTGGAGCCCAGTGCTGGAAGGAGTTCCAGGACTGAGCTCCAGTACCTGGTCTGACAGGGACACCAGGCCACTTCCTTTTTTGAATGAACGCTGTAAGTGATCAGTACTGATCACTCACCATGCCAATCCATAACTGAAACATAGTAAAACATGTTTACTATAATTTAGTTTGTGAGTGAATGGGAAGCCACTCAGCAAAAGCACTGTCCAGTGCAACTGAGGCTGCAGAGAAAGGGACTGGGGAATTTGCACTCAGTCCCTTTCTCTGTCTCAAAAGTGAGATATTAGGGGTCTGTTTAAACTCCTGATATTTCACCAAACCCCCCAACAGGGCTGTTTAAAAAAATGTAGAAAATAAATAAATTTGTAAAAAAAATGAAATAAGTTAAAACAATTCTGACATTGTCCACTGCCCCACCGCCACCAACCTCTGCCCTACTGACACTGTCCACTGCTTTATTGACTGATACTGCTCTCCTTGAGGCACTCAAAGGCGTCCCAGGTCTTTTACAATCCTATAGTGTATACTCTACAAAAAAAATTTGTGTTCGGGTTTGGCCTGAAGAAAAGGTGGCAACCCTAGGGCCCGTGCAGTGACCGTCAGCTCCCGGGCACAGCGCCAGAGCCGGCAAACCCAGAAGAAGCTCCAGGAAACATGTTGACTGTGACAGCTGCAACAGCTTCGATCTAAGGTAAGTATTTCATGCCTTTGCCTTGAAAGTTTTTGTTTTTTTGAGGTTTACAACCTCTGTAGCGCCCTCCTAGTTTGGGTACTAGTGAGTGTATATAGTTTTTGGCTCTGTCTGCTTAACAGAGGAGCTGACAGGTAAATTTACATGCTGTCTGCTTATCAGGAAGCCTGATTTAAGTAAGGTCTGCTCTATGTGCTCTGGTGCTGTTTCATATGGTCTGGAGATCTTTTACCATGTCCAATGGTACCGACCCCTATTGGACAGAGGGGAAAAGCCTCAGCCAGTGACAGCAGGTGTATTTGGAGGTGGTTCTGACCAGCTAGCAGGGGAGTGGTGACCCACTGCATCTTGGGTGAACACCTTCATATAAAAGGGAGCACATGGGCTCAAGGTTAGGAGTCCCAGCCCACCCAAGCTTGAGGGGTGAGGCATATGTTCAGCTCTTGGCTGCTAGGCTCAAAGGCCTATCCAGGAGACTGCCGGCTGCTAGGCCTAATCGAGGCCTCTCCGGATGATGAAGCTGTAACCCACAGTTCCATAGAAGCTGACAGAAGGAGGATGTCTCTGGATTCGGTCTGATACTGCAGTGGCAAAGTGTCGCTTGGAGGTTGGCAGAAAGGGCTACTGACTGTCCCAGGACATGGTGTGAGTACAGATCTGTGAGAGAATCCCTGAGACTGCGTGCTAGAATTTCCCCTGCCCTCATATCAGCTTAATTGGGTGTGCCAGCTAGAAAGGAGACACTGGAGAGTGTCTTGAAGAACAGAGTCCAGCTTCTGTCCTTACTGTTTAACAAGGGACCTGTTCTGCTAAAGTCAGCCTGCCATAGAGTGTATTGGTAGTCTGCTACACTGAGTTAGAAAGGAGACACTGGTTAGTGTCTTGAAGAAACAAAGTCCGGCATGTCCTTTGTTGCTTAAAGATGGACTTGTTTCACGGGAGTCAGTCTGCTATGTGAAGCCACTGACTGCCTGCTGTACAGAACCTAGGGAGAATTTGTCCTCAGTTACATTCAGTTCCTTGGAGTATCTCATATCTATCCTTCTCCTATCCAAGTTCAACAAATAAAGCATTGAAAATTCATCCCCTAGACTGGTCATTGGAAACGAGCAGGATTGTGTTTGCACCTGGCTGAGTGAAAATACCATAGTGACTGGCTGCAAGGATATTCAGTGGGAGGCTCGAGAAAATACAAATTTCATCAGCGGCTCCTACGGGGGTAAGCGCTACACCTCTTTAAGCACAGAGTTTATTATATTACTGCAGCATACTTTACTTATTTATCAGTTTAGGCGTTAGTGCACTTTATGCTTGCACCTTGTTTATAGGTTGTGAGCTAGAACTTTTTTTTTTAAATATCAATTAATAATATTAAATATACCAATACTAATAGACCCTCAACACAGTTACATAAGCTCCTACAGTAAGAAATTATATCCGTGAAAAGTCTCTTAAAGTGTCCCTAAAACATCCTTCTATATTCTTCAGCCTCTTAAAAATGTATGTGACCTTACTACTATTTCAGGTCTCATGCGCTTTTGGTAACAAGCCACTATTAGTCTCTTTCAATAAATCACTGCCATACCATCCACATCGTTCTGTACCCTGACAGTTTATAAAAATGGAAATGCAGTGCTCCAAAAAGCGTGATACCATTAAAACACCCTTTTTATTATTACAAACAAAAACAGCACTGGTACATGCACTCACATTTTACGGTGCAACAGTCTGCACCGATATGAAAAGCTTCATTTTTTTTTCAACCTCTGTGCCGCTTCATGTATCACAGCTATATCAAGTGTCTCTCCACCCGCCCGGTGCCTCTGCATAACATTGCATCTCTGCTCGGCTCTACTTCTATACATATTGTATATGACAATTTCACACTGTCAATGGCTTCTAAGGAAGCAGCGGGTGCTTCACCCACTATGTGTCACTGTTACTGTCCTAATGTTTGGCCAGTAATCTCCAGCCCATAGGTGTGCGCAGCCTACTGCATTAGGGTGTGCACCCCAAAGCTCAAACACATATGTGTGTGTGTGTGTGTGTGCATGTGTGTATACTGACGGTGTCAGTAGAGCAGTGGACAGTGTCAGTAGTTTTAGGGAGCTTTGGTGAAATATCTGGTTGAAACAGGGGGAATCTGCACCACACAGGGGCATTAGGGTGTGCCCAGGCACACTTGGCACACCCTGTGTGCATGCCTATGCTCTAGCCACATAAGCAAAGGGGTGGGGACAGCAGTGACATCACAGCCCAGATATGGCCACTGGCTAAACTTGGGCAATGACATTGGCTAAATATGACCATGACCATATTTCATCAATGATGTCCCTTGTATCCTTGTCCATCCCCTTATAAAGCTGATGACAGCTTGGGGAGCTGCTATTTGGCAGGTAGTAACATCAAGATCGGTCATGTGCACCAGGTCTGTCAGGTTTTTAATCTCAGCGAGTTGGCAGGCAGGATTGACAATGGATTTACAAGCTTTTTGCTGGTTGGTTCAGTTTGTTACTGATTATGTCTCTGTGAACATGTTTCTGGTTGGGTCAGTACAGTACAGATAATGAGGGACATTTATCAATCCCGTGGCAAGGCAAAACAATGCTAAAGAGGACCAGTGAAACACATTGTAAGACAGATTTATTACAAGGTCACAGCCTTCATCATAAATTATTTTTTGGCTGCTGTAAATGCGGCACTTGCAACTGGATTAGAACCTGACCCTGATCACTTCTTAATTATGTGTCTGCTGAGATTGAAAATCTGTCTTGTCTTCAGTAATAAATCTGTCTTTGAACTTTGCAAACTGTCACTGGCTGCCCAGGAATACAGACGCACAGGTATGTAAACCTGTCACAGAGATTTTGCTGAAGGAGACGCAGGCTGATTTGCAACTAATTGTGTCACTAATTTGATAAATGTCCCCCCCGTGTGTCTGCAGATCCATTTCTTGTCAGTTTTGTATGGAACTAATTATGTCTGTGCAAACCTCTTGCTGGATCTGTCAGTACAATAATGATTGTTCCTTTGTGGACAAACTCCTGGTTTAAGGGGTTGTAAAGGTTCACATTTTTTAAAATAAAAATAACAAACACGTCATACTTACCTGCCCTGTGCAAGGGTTTTGCACAGAGCGGCCCCGATCCTCCTCTTCTGATGCTCCTGAATCCGCCTTTTCATCGAGTGCCCCCACGGAGAGCCGATTTTCATGGGGGCACCCCACACAGACAGCGGGTCTTGGCTCCGCCCCCACCCCCATGTCACTGGATTTGATTGACAGCAGCGAGAGCCAATGGCTCCTGCTACTATCAATCTATCCAGTGAGGACAGAGACAGCAGCTGGAGCTTGTGCATCAGGACTTTGATATTGCGGCGGACATGACGGACATTTTTGACACTTTTTTGAGACCATTGACATTTATACAGCGATCAGATCTAAAAAAAAAACACTGATTACTGTGTAAATGTCACTGGCAGGGAAGGGGTTAATCTGCAGGGGGCAATCAAGGCGTTAACTGTGTTCCCTAGGCATTTTCTAACTGTGTGGTGGCTGGGCTGGCAGTAGATCTCTGTCATGCCGCCTGTCAGAACGGGGAACCGCCGTGTTTACATCGGCAGTTCCCCGTTCCTCCTGTGTAGTAAGCAATCGCGGGTCACCTTTGGATATCGAGTCCACCAGACCCGTGGGCACACTGAGGAAGTGCGCGGCGGGCACGAGAGTGCACTGCCAGTGGCGCGCTCGCCTCCTAGCCACACCTGCGCGAATCACCATTTATAGACGGCAATTTGCGTTACACTGCCTCTCTGCAGCAGTAAATGTACACGAGCTGGTTGTTAACCGGTTGTATACCCCGCTTGGTCATTTTTACCTACAGGTGAGCCTATAATAAGGCTTACCTGTAGGTAAAATGAATATCTCCTAAACCTGCACGGTTTAGGAGATATTCCCCTTGCATGCAGCAGTGTATGCGCTCTGAAGGTCCGGCGGATTGTGCTGGAATTCAGCGGAACATAGGACTCCCACGCACATTGTGGCTCTGGCTACTCACAGCGCCGGAGCCCACGAACCCGGAAGAAATGCAGAGGGAACATGTTAGCTCCCTCAGCAGTGACCAGGCGTGCTGCAGGAGCTTCATTGTAAGGTAAGTATTTCATAATGTGCTAGTATGTGATGCATACTAGCACATTATGCTATCGTCTTGCAGGTTTTTTTTGGGGGGTTCAATGGTTTACTACCGCTTTAAGGGAAAAAAAGCTGTCCAAACCTGCCTGACCCTATGTGAAAAGTAATCCCTCCTCCTTGCTAAATCATGAATGAACTGTGATTAACCACATGTTTTGGAAAGCTTAGTTTAATTTCACTAAATTTTGCTAAATTATCTAAAAAAGCAATACATCATACAGCGACCTAAAGAAATGCAAGAACAGATGAGAAAGTCATTGACATTTATCTGTCTGGAAAGGGCTACAAAGCCATTTCTAAGTCTTCGGGACTCCAGTGAACCACGATGAGAGCCATTATCCACAAATGGAGGAACAGTGGTGAACCTTCCCAGGGGTGGCTGTCCTACCAAAATGACTCCAAGAGCCCAACGGCAACTCACTCAGGAGGTCATAAAAGAACCCAGAACAACATCTAAAGAACTGCAGGCCTCATTTGCCTCAGTTAAGGTCAGTGTTCATGATTCAACAATAAGAAAGTGACTGAGCAAAAATGGCATCCATGGGAGAGTTCCAAGGTGAAAGCCACTGATGACCAAAAAGAACACAAAGGCTCATCTCACATTTGCCAAAAAGTATCTTGATTATCCCCAAGACTTTTGGGCAAATATTCCATCTACTGATGAGACAAAAGATGAACATTTTGTAAAGTGTGCATCCCCTTACATCTGGCACAAAACTAACACAGCATTTTATAAAAAGAACATATAAACAGTTAAATATGGTGGTGGTAGTGTGATGGTCTGGGACTGCTTTGCTTTGATTGATGGAATCGCCCCAATTGTGACGTCACCGTTCCATCATGCACCTGGCAAAAGAGCAGAAGACGGCGCGGAGAAGGAGAATAACCGGCAAAAGAGCAGGAGACCCCACAAAAGAGCAGAAGAAAGAAGACCCACAAAATAGCATAAGAAAGAAGACCCCTCAGAAGAAAGAAGACCCCGTAAAAAAGCAGAAAAAAGAAGACGCCGGAGGAGGGGGAAGAGCCAGAGAGGGGAGAAGAGACGCCGGAGCTGCCTTAATAAAATATTTAAAAAAACCTGTGTAGTGTGTTTTTTTTTCCCCACTTTTTTTAGGTAAATGGGTAGGGGTACAATGAACCCCATACTCATTCACATGGGGGGGCCAGAATCTGGGGGCCCCCTTCTTAAAGGGGGATCCCAGATTCCAATAAGCCCCCGCCCGCAGACCCCGCTAACCACCGGCCAGGGTTGTTGGGAAGGGGCCCTTGTCTGGTTAAAATCCAGACCAGACCTGAAGGGCCCAGTATGGACAGAGGGGGGGAACCCACTCCGTTTTTTTGTCTGGTTTTATGATTAGCTGGATTTTGGAATTCCACACCATAATAATGAATAATTACATACCATTGCATACATTTGAAGAGTTAAAATTCTGTAATCAACCAAAATTAGGTAAATTACATAATTATGCCTGCTGACTAAAATGCTAGTCATTAGGAGGTGATACCATCGGTGGGATTCAAACCCAGATCATCAAGTTTTGAATGTAGGACAACATACCACTACATAACAGACGTGGGCGCAAACATCCATAGCAAATACAATTACTAATGCTGGATTGTCTTCATTCTATACAATAATGTATTGCATTTGAGGAATTATTATCATGGTGATAACCATACTCATGTGGCAGTTGACAGCTGAGTTAAAAAAATAAATTAAAAAAATGCATGGGGTCCCCCCCAGGTCCATACCAAGCCCTTCAGGTCTAGTATGGATTCGGATGCCAAAATTTTTGTTAAAAAAATGCTGTGGGGGTCCCCCCAAAATCCATACCAGAGCCTTATCCGAGCACGCAGCCTGGCAGGTCAGGATGGCGGCAAGGAAGAACAGAGAACCGAAAGAAGATGATGGCGGGAGTGAAGACACTGGGAAGAAGACACCTGAGAGTTATTATACAATAAAGGACTTGTCAAAAACCGGCTCTTGCTTTTTTTTCATATTTCAAAACCTACAAAACCTGTGTAGTGTGTTGTTTTATCCCCACTTTTTTTAGGTGAATGGTAGGAGTACAATATACCCCATACTCACTCACATGGGGGGGGCAGTATCTGGGGGCCCCCTTGTTAAAAGGGGCTTCCAGATTCCAGTAAGCCCCGCAGCAAGGGTGTTCTGGAAGAGGCCCTTGTCCCCATCAACATGAGGACAAGGTACTTTGGGGGAGACCCTAAAGCACCCTCCCCATGTTGAGGGCATGTGGCCTGGTATGGTTCAGTAGAGGGGGCGCTTGCTTGTCTCCCCCTATCCTTACCTGCCATGCTGCATGCTCGGATAAGGGCTGTGTATGGATTTTGGGGGGATCCCCACATCATTTTATAAAAAATTTTGGCCAGGGTTCCTTTAGAAATGTCATTTTGCTCTGGCACTGTTCTAAGCATCGCACAGATGCGCCACTTTACAGGCAGACTAAGGGGACCCCCAGGAAAGATATTTAAAGGAATATTTTAATTTTTTTCACTTTAATCTTTATTAAAATAACTGCTCCTTTAAAAATGATTGTTTGAAAATATTTTTTGTCTATTGAGACATGTCCCCTAGGGCAGTACCCAGGTTTTTATGGCAATGAACTTGCATACAAGCATTAAATGGAGGAATTTGCAATTTGCAGGTTCGAGACCGATTGACGGCCACTGTTCCCGCATATGTAGGCTGACAGGCATCTTCCCCGGCAATAGCGTTTGGTTCTGTTTGCATGTGCACCCAGTTTCAGAGAGTTCAAGTCTTAAGTGCCTTTAATTTGGTGCTATTTTCAGGCACTGCTGGAGCACATTTTGGAGCTATAGTAAATTATCCCCTGTGCATTATTATCTTCCCTGTCCAGTTTTATTTATCAGAATAAGCCCCTATGAAATGAAAATGCTACACACCAGAAAAAAACTGACTGCTGAATAAGGTATACTATGAAGACAGGAGAGGTGTATATGCAGCTAAATTCTCAGAATTGAGGATTAACAGATACTAATCTGGTTGAGCTGCCCATATACTCACATGCAGGAAGACTGTAAACAGTGATTGAGGAGTCATCCCTGGTAAAGACACAACAATAAGGCCTCATGCACACAGGACATTAAAAAAACTTGATTTTTTCAGCTTTTATTAGCGTTATATTACCGGCATTTTTGCACGTTTTTTTACGTTTTTAAAGGCCAGCATTTTTTTTCCCTCAATTGATCTAAAACGTCCAAAAACATTGGGGACGGGCGTTTTTGAGCGTTTTTGAGTGTTTCAGCATTTTTACAGCTGAAAAACGTCTCTGAGAACCCACTGGTCTTGGGTTTTTTTTACAGCTCAAAAACGTCCCTGCCAAAAACAATTGATAACAGTTGATAACAGCCTATGTGTGCATGAACACATAGGATAACATGATGGAGGGTTTATTGACTGTAGAAAAAAAAAACGTCAGCAGCTAAAAACAGTTGCTGTAAAACAGTCAAAAAATGTCCTGTGTGCATGAGGCCTAAGAGGTTGTATTTCCCACTATGTAGCACATTTTCTTTAACCATCAAGAGGATTAAACTATGATTGGATATATCTAAAGCGTTAAAAAGTAAACTTGGCAGATACCTACGGAACTCACAATAATAAAAGAAATCTGGCAAATATATCCTAGCTGGAAGTCTCCTTTAATAAGCATAAGGTGCTGTTATTGGCACTGATTTTTCTCATGATATCAAGGCTAGTTATTGCATCATATCACCCCTGCCTCTGCTGGGAATTAAACAGCCGGGTTGGAAAATGCACCTATTTATACCTGCGCCATTGTTTGTGCTTTAGTACAAGAATCCCCGAAGTGTCATTTTACCTTCCACAAGCTTTACAATAGAAGTCATTTGTTTTGTAATCATCTGAGCAACTGATAACAAATCTCCAGCTGACATGAAACACATCACACTATACAACCTGCTCTTCAGGTGGTAGATCCTGAAATAGGCTATCAAATGAATGTGATACCCAATATACAAGTAGCTATCAATGTGCAGACTCTTCAGAGAGATAAAGTGAAGATCCTTAGAACTGCAATCCACAGGGTGGAGAACTCTGTTATTTATATAAATGACTGCGCTAATGCATTCTAATTAATTACAGTAATACATGTTCAGTTATATATTTTTTTGTTCTCATGAAGAAACATGAATATTTTTCAAATAAAAATCAGTACAAGAATTTAGTGTTATATACATATATTTATAATAAACAGTATCAAGATATCTTAGTCACTGCCTACTTTGCATTCTTTAATATGTGTTTGCTCTGCAGCCTCTTTCTCTCTCTTTTTTAACCACTTCAATACTGAGCACTTTAACCCCCTTCCTGCCCAGGCTAATTTTTGTACCCATATGAAATGTTTATCATTTTTATATCTGAGACAGATAGAGCTTTCTTTTGGTGGTATCACCACTGTTTTTTAATTTTTTTGCTAAACAAACAAAAAAAAAAATGTTTTTTGTTTCTGTTATAAAATTTAGCAAATAAGTAATTTTTCTTCTTCACTGATGAGGCTGCGCTGATGGGCACTGATGAGGCTGCACTGATGAAGCTGCACTGATGAGGCAGCCCTGATGGGCACTGATAAGCTGCACTGATCAGGATACACTGACGAGGCTGCACTGATAAGCTGCGCTGATGGGCACTGATAAGCTTAAGAGATTAAAAATAATCTCATGGATTCAGCCATCCATGCTATATGGTATGAATGGAGGAATCTTTACTACCTGCAGGCTGAAGGAAAAAAATGAACAGTGTATGTCCAGTGAATTTCATTGCTTAGATTCCTGATAGAAAACTGCAAAGAATTGATGAAGAAATTAAATCCATCAAAGATAAGCTCATCCCATACAAAGAAGGAGATGAATACAAAGAAAGGTCACATACCCTTCTTAAACATTTAGATAAGGAGGAAAGGGACCAAAAAAAGAAAAAAATATAATCGAGATCTAAATGACTATCATGGTGCAATAGTGTTTGAATGGCAGAAGAAGTTATTGGGGGAAACCCAAGATCCTAGACGTGACAATGCGGTTAATCCACCTACAGAAAGGGTGGTTCCTAATAATTTTGAACAACCCATGAGAGGTGGTCACCCCCAGAGAAAACCCATTCCAAAAGAGCAATGCAATAATATGAGGAGATTGTCTTATCAATCCCCTCATAGGAACAATAAGCCAGGGGGTTACTTTAATAGACATTTGACAAACAACTCCCGAGGTACTTATTATAGCAATGACCAACACCAGTCCTAACCCCCCACGACCTACTTACCAATACAGGGAAAATAACTATGGTCAACATTCCGAGTCATATCATAATTCTTATTACCCTCATAATCAAGGAAAAAGTCCTAAAGTTAGGCAAACGAGCGGATATGGTGCCCATCCCTACAATAGATATGATCAGGGAAATGATTGGGATTATAATGTCCCTGTTCAGAACAATTTTATCCCTTAAGAGACCTTAAGGGCCCTGAGGCAGATAGTGATGGTTGGTATAGAGGCAGGGGTCCTCCCACACCCCAACTCCATACTGAGAGACCTCTGCCTGAACCTCACATATCTGAAACAGGTCTACCAAAGACACATAATACCCAAGGTCTAGGTTGGGGTTTTTTTGGGCCTACACAAGGGATAAAAAGGACAATAGAAAAAGAAGAGGAACCAGAGGGGGGAGGCACATACAACATAAAAAGACAAAAGGTTCCATCGGGGCAGGGATCTTCAACCTCAGTTCCAAAACCTTAACTGATTCTGAGAAAGCTATTCTTGATCAAGGTTTAAAATTTGCACCACCAAGAAATATTAATAAATTTGAAACTTATATGGACATACACAAATTTGTCCGTAAATTAAATATTAAGGGATATCTGACTGTAAATCCCATCACGAGAGATTTGAACAATTCCTCTCATTTTGTTCATTCAGGACTAAGAAATGCCTCCCTTTTTAATCCACCCGGTTCTTTACCCTCCAGCATTAAAAGTCTTTAGGGACGTTGCTCTTAGAGATTTAGACTCCATGAAATATAAGAAAGTTACTTTAAATAAAAAATATCGTGAAGGCCTAGATTCTCTTTGTGAAAACAGAGATCTTGTAATACGTCCAGCAGATAAAGGTGGGGGTATTGTAGTGTTAGATCGTAAAGACTATCTAGCTAAAATGCATAGAATTCTAGATGATCATACTACCTATAAACCTTTACATTCAGATCCTACAAATACATTTAAGATCAAATTAGAGAAAATTGTTGAGGGGGGTTTACAACGGGGTATTCTCAGCAAACACGAGAGTCTGTTTTTGGTACCCAAGGCTCCACGTATCCCTGTGTTATATTATCTGCCAAAGGTACATAAAACTCCTATCTGCCCCCCGGGACGTCCTATAGTCAGTGGGATTGATTCACTGACCTCCCGGGTGGGCAGATATATAGACCATTTCTTACAGCCTCTTGTAAGATCTATGCCTTCCTATTTAAAGGACCCCAAACATGTCATCAATCTTTTATCCCATCTCACTGCAACCAAAGGCGTGTGGTTGGTTACAGCCAATGTAACCTCGTTATACACCATCATTCCACACTCCTTTGGAATTGAGGCTGTGAAACACTTTTTGGAATGTGATTCCAGTTTATCTAACATACAGATCAAGTTTATACTTAAATTATTGGATGTTGCTGCAGGTACAATTTTTTTCTGGTTTGACCTTAGATTCTACATACAGACAAAGGGTGTAGCTATGGGGGCAAAATATGCCCCTAGCCTTGCTAATCTTTTTATGGCCCATTGGGAGGAGGATGTTGTCTATAATGTCGGAGCATCCCAATTGGTGCTTTGGATATGCTATATAGACGACATCCTCCTCCTATGGGAAGACGACCTGTCGGATTTGGTGTCCTTTTTTGTGACTCTCAATTCCAAAGAGAGAGGAATAGAGCTTACGTAAGAGGCTAGTCAGACCGAGATACATTTTTTAGATTTGAATATCAGGATCTCGGATGGTAAATTCACCACTTCTACATTTTTCAAACCCACAGATAGAAACTCTTTCATACCACTTACCAGTTGTCATTACAACCCATGGCTTAAGGGAGTCCCTAAAGGCCAATACATACGTTTGCGCCGCAATTGTTTTGATCTCCATGAATTCCATAGTCAAGCTGACATCTTGACTCAGAGAATGCTGGAGAAAGGGTACAACCTAGACGCTTTAAAAACTACCATGGAAGAAGTTTCACATATGGATAGGGATACCCTGATAAGGATGGACCCCTCTGATAATAGAAGAGACAAAGCGGGCCCAGAGACACCGTTCATTACTACCTATTCCTGTCAAGCTAAGCTTGTCAAAAGGGTAATTTCACGACACTGGCACATTTAAAAAAATTATAGAATCCTGTCTGAGTTGTTACCTAATAAGCCCCAAGTCATCTTTAAAGGGGCTACTTCAATTAGATCCAGTATTGCTCCTAATGTACTGGATCCTCCAATACGGAAAACCAGCTTCTTTCAAGACCTCACTGGATTTTATAAGTGTAAAACATGTAGGGTTTGCTCCTTTAATAGTCTAAAGTAAAGGAAGGCAGAGAAGTTTAGGTCTACCACCACTCAATATGAATTCACAATTAGGCCCTTTATTACCTGTTCTACTAAAGGAGTCGTGTATCTGGTTCAATGCCCATGTGGGCTACAATATGTGGGCAGGACTAAACGCCCACTCCAAGTTAGATTAAACGAACATATCACAAATATCCTTACGGGTTTTAGGAACCACTCGTTATCCAAACATTATCATGAAGTTCATAATAGGGACCCCTCTAATACCTTATTTTTAGGTATAGATAAATATGAACCTTATTGGAGGGGCAGTTCCCTTGTTAGACAAATTTCTAAACTTGAGATGTCCTGGATTTACAAGTTAAAATGTTTTAATCCTCATGATTTGAATGTGGACGTTGATGTCAATGCTTTTATTGATAATTCTTAATATTGTATTATGTCATTATTTCATAATGTTCATTTTACGTTGCTGTATTATGTATAGTCCCGACTATAGTAATGAGACGTTCATTTTCAGGGAATTCAATTGAGAAATTTCCCCTATATATAGACTTAATTTGATGATATTGTTTTGTTTTACTTACACAGGTTTATATTGGTATGTGTAATCAAATCCAGCTACCCTAATGAAGTTGTTATGGTTTGATCCCCTTTTGGGATTATACGTTAATTCAATTATATACCCTGTGAGCACATATTTCATCAAGATCATATTTGTTCATAATGCAGATTGAGATATTGGTTACATCTGGTACATCCAATTTTATAATTTTAATTTTTTCAATGTAATATTATTTATACGGTCCTTTTAAACTTGTATACCATCCTGTCAATTTACCACTGGGTGTTATTGAACAAGTAAAGGCATTAGTATCATTATGTAACATTTATATGATTCTGCTATATAACTTTTTTATTCGTTATATTACTACCCAATGAGCACCGTTTCCATTAGACTCTGCAGTGAGCATTTCCCTTTTCCAATATGGAGTTCCGTCTCCTTCCTGTATCCGGGATCTGTGACTATTTATAGGTAGTGTGTTAGTGGCGTGCCTTCTATCCCCATGATGATGTCCCGTTGTTGACGAAACGTACGTCTGGGAAGGCGCGCTGACGTCACTGCCTTACGAGTTATCCACGAGAGCCGGACGGCTCGTTGGCTTTTACCTGCGATCTTTAACTTTGATGTAAGTGCAATATTTTTACTTCTATTAAATTTCCATGCAATATTACACGATTGGGTCCCTGTCCTCTTTTTTGGGTGTACTGTTGGAGTGGACACGGCTTCTTGGAGGTCAAAGGACGGTTCCCCCTACCATCTAGAGGGCTTTCCTGATTTAGACATCTATGATCCCGGAAGTCGAACACTTACTGGGAGTGGAGATAGACACCATATGACGGGTGGTGATCCTTCAGACATCTCCTCACACCCCCTCCCTTTGGGGACCCGGGCTGGGTAAACAGCCACCGCGCATTTTGGGCTTACTTCCGGTAAGCTCCCATCCATTACAGGTGGAGGGTTCACATTGGCATGCCTCTGAATTTCACGTGGACATTGTAGCAGATTTTCTGTGAACTTATACCTATTATAGGAGCTTTTGCCCATTCAACTTTTCTTGATTGCATCTGCTATAATATATGTAGTGCACCATCTGGTGTATATATAGAGACTTTATTTACGACAGATGTATGCATAAGAACTTCAGTGTATCCATGTTTCAGATTCCCTGTTTTTTACTGTTGAACATTGTCGTTTGAAATTAATATTTTTCAGAAGGTTCCCTTCAATAGCGCAACCTTTTTTAGATTTTATGTCCAGCTTTACTCTCTCATTTAACAGAGAAATGTTTGCTATTAGTGCCCCTTTTTTTCTTTTTATCTCTCTTAAAAAAGGACTTCCTTTACCAATGTGTGGATTTGGCTTAACCGTGGGAGAAGCCAACATGACTTGGAACCAAACCATTACTTTATGCTGTATAAATTGAGGGATCATAGAAATAAGGTAGTTTACAGAAAGATACACCACATACTGTATGTTGTTACACACATCTGCAAGCAGCTAGGTATTGTCTGAAAATAAGGCACATTTTCAATAGCAATATAATATAAGTGTAGCCCAAGCTTCGACCAATGAAGAGCCAATGACGCTATTCAGGACCAGCGAGAGCTGACATCCATCCTCACAGAGTGGGTCACTAGGTATAGTGGGTGTAGATAGGTAGAATGAGTTGGGCGCCAGACACTTTGATGAGGCAGAACAAAAGAGATGTATTT